>CM049581.1:33422083-33476223 GCA_027123335.1 Amphiprion clarkii | reverse complement strand
AGCAGAACAGGATGCAACAGCGGAGATGGAGCGGCGGCCACATGGAGCAGAGCAGGACGCAGCTGCTAAGGGTGACACAGCCGCCGGGTGGAGCAGAACAGGATGCAGCATTGGAGGTGGAACAGCTGCCGGGTGGACCAGAGCTGGATGCCTCAGTGGTGTAACAGCCGCTGAGCGGACAGGTGGAGCAGAGCAGGTCACAGCAGCAGCGGTGGAACAGCCCCTGAGTGGAGAGGTGGAGCAGCCGCCGGGTGGAGCAGAACAGGAGGCAGGAGCGGAGGTGGAACAGCCGCTGAGTGGAGAGGTGGATCAGCAGCCATGTGGAGCAGAGCAGGAGGCAGCAGTGGAGGTGGAACAGCCGCCGGATGGAGCATAACAGGATGCAGCAGCAGCGGTGGAACAGCCGCTAAGTGGAGAGGTGGAACAGCAGCCGCTTGGATCAGACCAGGACATAGCAGCGGAGGTGGAACAGCAGCCCGGTCGAGCATAGCAGGATGGTGGAGCAGAGCAGGATGCTGCAGCGGTGGAACAGCCGCTGAGTGGACAGGTGGAGCAGAGGAGGTCACAGCAGCAGCGGTGGTACAGCCGCCGGGTGGAGCCGAACAGGAGGCAGCAGCTAAGGGTAACACAGCCGCCGGGTGGAGCAGAGCAGGATGGAGCAGCGGTGGAGGAGCCGCCGGGTGGAGCAGAACAGGAGGAAGGAGCGGAGGTGGAACAGCCACTGAGTGGAGAGGTGGAACAGCAGCCATGTGGAGCAGAGCAGAAGGTAGCAGTGGAGGTGACACAGCCGCTGGGTGGGGCAGAACAGGAGGCAGGAGCGGAGGTGGAACAGCCACTGAGTGGAGAGGTGGAACAGCAGCCATGTGGATCAGCCCAGGAAATAGCAGTGGAGGTGGAACAGAAGCCGGGTGTAGCAGAAGAGGATGCAGCAGCGGAGGTGTTGCAGCGGCCGGGTGGAGCAGAGCAGGAGGCAGCTGCTACGGGTGACACAGCCGCCGGGTGGAGCAGAACAGGATGCAGCATTGGAGGTGGAACAGCTGCTGGGTAGACCAGAGCTGGGTGCCTCAGCGGTGTAACAGCCGCTGAGCGGACAGGTGGAGCAGAGCAGGTCACAGCAACAGCGGTGGAACAGCCCCTGAGTGGAGAGGTGGAGCAGCCGCCGGGTGGAGCAGAACAGGAGGCAGGAGCGGAGGTGGAACAGCCGCTAAGTGGAGAGGTGGAACAGCAGCCGCTTGGATCAGACCAGGACATAGCAGCGGAGGTGGAACAGCAGCCCGGTCGAGCATAGCAGGATGGTGGAGCAGAGCAGGATGCTGCAGCGGTGGAACAGCCGCTGAGTGGACAGGTGGAGCAGAGGAGGTCACAGCAGCAGCGGTGGTACAGCCGCCGGGTAGAGCAGAACAGGATGCAACAGCGGAGATGGAGCGGCGGCCACATGGAGCAGAGCAGGACGCAGCTGCTAAGGGTGACACAGCCGCCGGGTGGAGCCGAACAGGAGGCAGCAGCTAAGGGTAACACAGCCGCCGCGTGGAGGAGAACAGGATGCAGCAGCGAAGCTGGAACAGCCGCTGGGTGGAGCAGAGCAGGATGGAGCAGCGGTGGAGGAGCCGCCGGGTGCAGCAGAACAGGAGGAAGGAGCGGAGGTGGAACAGCCGCTGAGTGGAGCGGTGGAACAGCAGCCATGTGGAGCAGAGCAGGAGGCAGCAGCGAAGCTGGAACAGCCGCTGGGTGGAGCAGAATAGGATGGAGCAGCGGTGGAGGAGCTGCCGGGTGGAGCAGAACAGGAGGAAGGAGCGGAGGTGGAACAGCCGCTGAGTGGAGCGGTGGAACAGCAGCCATGTGGAGCAGAGCAGGAGGCAGCAGTGGAGGTGGAACAGCCGCCGGATGGAGCATAACAGGATGCAGCAGCAGCGGTGGAGGAGCCGCTAAGTGGAGAGGTGGAACAGCAGCCGCTTGGATCAGACCAGGACATAGCAGCGGAGGTGGAACAGCAGCCCGGTCGAGCATAGCAGGATGGTGGAGCAGAGCAGGATGCTGCAGCGGTGGAACAGCCGCTGAGTGGACAGGTGGAGCAGAGGAGGTCACAGCAGCAGCGGTGGTACAGCTGCCGGGTGGAGCCGAACAGGAGGCAGCAGCTAAGGGTAACACAGCCGCCGCGTGGAGCAGAACAGGATGCAGCAGCGAAGCTGGAACAGCCGCTGGCTGGAGCAGAGCAGGATGGAGCAGCGATGGAGGAGCCGCCGGGTGGAGCAGAACCCGAATGCAGCAGCAGCCATGGAACAGCCGCTGAGTGGAGAGGTGGAACAGCAGCCCTTTGGATCAGCCCAGGAAATAGCAGTGGAGGTGGAACAGAAGCCGGGTGTAGCAGAAGAGGATGCAGCAGCGGAGGTGTTGCAGCGGCCGGGTGGAGCACAGCAGGAGGCAGCTGCTACGGGTGACACAGCCGCCGGGTGGAGCAGAACAGGATGCAGCTGCTACGGGTGACACAGCCGCCGGGTGGAGCAGAACAGGATGCAGCATTGGAGGTGGAACAGCTGCTGGGTAGACCAGAGCTGGGTGCCTCAGCGGTGTAACAGCCGCTGAGCGGACAGGTGGAGCAGAGCAGGTCACAGCAACAGCGGTGGAACAGCCCCTGAGTGGAGAGGTGGAACAGCAGCCATGTGGAGCAGAGCAGGACGCAGCTGCTAAGGGTGACACAGCCGCCGGGTGGAGCAGAGCAGGATGGAGCAGCGGTGGAGGAGCCGCCGGGTGGAGCAGAACAGGAGGAAGGAGCGGAGGTGGAACAGCCACTGAGTGGAGAGGTGGAACAGCAGCCATGTGGATCAGCCCAGGAAATAGCAGTGGAGGTGTAACAGAAGCCGGGTGTTGCAGAAGAGGATTCAGCAGCGGAGGTGTTGCAGCGGCCGGGTGGAGCAGAGCAGGAGGCAGCTGCTACGGGTGACACAGCCGCCGGGTGGAGCAGAACAGGATGCAGCATTGGAGGTGGAACAGCTGCTGGGTAGACCAGAGCTGGGTGCCTCAGCGGTGTAACAGCCGCTGAGCGGACAGGTGGAGCAGAGCAGGTCACAGCAACAGCGGTGGAACAGCCCCTGAGTGGAGAGGTGGAGCAGCCGCCGGGTGGAGCAGAACAGGAGGCAGCAGCTAAGGGTAACACAGCCGCCGCGTGGAGCAGAACAGGATGCAGCAGCGAAGCTGGAACAGCCGCTGGGTGGAGCAGAATAGGATGGAGCAGCGGTGGAGGAGCCGCCGGGTGGAGCAGAACAGGAGGAAGGAGCGGAGGTGGAACAGCCGCTGAGTGGAGAGGTGGAACAGCAGCCATGTGGAGCAGAGCAGGAGGCAGCAGTGGAGGTGGAACAGCCGCCGGATGGAGCATAACAGGATGCAGCAGCAGCGGTGGAGGAGCCGCTAAGTGGAGAGGTGGAACAGCAGCCGCTTGGATCAGACCAGGACATAGCAGCGGAGGTGGAACAGCAGCCCGGTCGAGCATAGCAGGATGGTGGAGCAGAGCAGGATGCTGCAGCGGTGGAACAGCCGCTGAGTGGACAGGTGGAGCAGAGGAGGTCACAGCAGCAGCGGTGGTACAGCCGCCGGGTGGAGCCGAACAGGAGGCAGCAGCTAAGGGTAACACAGCCGCCGCGTGGAGCAGAACAGGATGCAGCAGCGAAGCTGGAACAGCCGCTGGGTGGAGCAGAGCAGGATGGAGCAGCGATGGAGGAGCCGCCGGGTGGAGCAGAACCCGAATGCAGCAGCAGCCATGGAACAGCCGCTGAGCGGACAGGTGGAGCAGAGCAGGTCACAGCAACAGCGGTGGAACAGCCCCTGAGTGGAGAGGTGGAACAGCAGCCATGTGGAGCAGAGCAGGACGCAGCTGCTAAGGGTGACACAGCCGCCGGGTGGAGCAGAGCAGGATGGAGCAGCGGTGGAGGAGCCGCCGGGTGGAGCAGAACAGGAGGAAGGAGCGGAGGTGGAACAGCCACTGAGTGGAGAGGTGGAACAGCAGCCATGTGGAGCAGAGCAGGAGGTAGCAGTGGAGGTGACACAGCCGCTGGGTGGGGCAGAACAGGAGGCAGGAGCGAGGTGGAACAGCCGCTGAGTGGAGAGGTGGAACAGCAGCCCTGTGGATCAGCCCAGGAAATAGCAGTGGAGGTGGAACAGAAGCCGGGTGTAGCAGAAGAGGATGCAGCAGCGGAGGTGTTGCAGCGGCCGGGTGGAGCAGAGCAGGAGGCAGCTGCTACGGGTGACACAGCCGCCGGGTGGAGCAGAACAGGATGCAGCATTGGAGGTGGAACAGCTGCTGGGTAGACCAGAGCTGGGTGCCTCAGCGGTGTAACAGCCGCTGAGCGGACAGGTGGAGCAGAGCAGGTCACAGCAACAGCGGTGGAACAGCCCCTGAGTGGAGAGGTGGAGCAGCCGCCGGGTGGAGCAGAACAGGAGGCAGGAGCGGAGGTGGAACAGCCGCTAAGTGGAGAGGTGGAACAGCAGCCGCTTGGATCAGACCAGGACATAGCAGCGGAGGTGGAACAGCAGCCCGGTCGAGCATAGCAGGATGGTGGAGCAGAGCAGGATGCTGCAGCGGTGGAACAGCCGCTGAGTGGACAGGTGGAGCAGAGGAGGTCACAGCAGCAGCGGTGGTACAGCCGCCGGGTAGAGCAGAACAGGATGCAACAGCGGAGATGGAGCGGCGGCCACATGGAGCAGAGCAGGACGCAGCTGCTAAGGGTGACACAGCCGCCGGGTGGAGCCGAACAGGAGGCAGCAGCTAAGGGTAACACAGCCGCCGCGTGGAGCAGAACAGGATGCAGCAGCGAAGCTGGAACAGCCGCTGGGTGGAGCAGAGCAGGATGGAGCAGCGGTGGAGGAGCCGCCGGGTGGAGCAGAACAGGAGGAAGGAGCGGAGGTGGAACAGCCGCTGAGTGGAGCGGTGGAACAGCAGCCATGTGGAGCAGAGCAGGAGGCAGCAGTGGAGGTGGAACAGCCGCCGGATGGAGCATAACAGGATGCAGCAGCAGCGGTGGAGGAGCCGCCGGGTGGAGGAGAACAGGAGGAAGGAGCGGAGGTGGAACAGCCACTGAGTGGAGAGGTGGAACAGCAGCCATGTGGAGCAGAGCAGGAGGCAGCAGTGGAGGTGGAACAGCCGCCGGATGGAGCATAACAGGATGCAGCAGCAGCGGTGGAGGAGCCGCTAAGTGGAGAGGTGGAACAGCAGCCGCTTGGATCAGACCAGGACATAGCAGCGGAGGTGGAACAGCAGCCCGGTCGAGCATAGCAGGATGGTGGAGCAGAGCAGGATGCTGCAGCGGTGGAACAGCCGCTGAGTGGACAGGTGGAGCAGAGGAGGTCACAGCAGCAGCGGTGGTACAGCCGCCGGGTGGAGCCGAACAGGAGGCAGCAGCTAAGGGTAACACAGCCGCCGCGTGGAGCAGAACAGGATGCAGCAGCGAAGCTGGAACAGCCGCTGGGTGGAGCAGAGCAGGATGGAGCAGCGATGGAGGAGCCGCCGGGTGGAGCAGAACCCGAATGCAGCAGCAGCCATGGAACAGCCGCTGAGTGGAGAGGTGGAACAGCAGCCCTGTGGATCAGCCCAGGAAATAGCAGTGGAGGTGGAACAGAAGCCGGGTGTAGCAGAAGAGGATGCAGCAGCGGAGGTGTTGCAGCGGCCGGGTGGAGCAGAGCAGGAGGCAGCTGCTACGGGTGACACAGCCGCCGGGTGGAGCAGAACAGGATGCAGCATTGGAGGTGGAACAGCTGCTGGGTAGACCAGAGCTGGGTGCCTCAGCGGTGTAACAGCCGCTGAGCGGACAGGTGGAGCAGAGCAGGTCACAGCAACAGCGGTGGAACAGCCCCTGAGTGGAGAGGTGGAGCAGCCGCCGGGTGGAGCAGAACAGGAGGCAGCAGCTAAGGGTAACACAGCCGCCGCGTGGAGCAGAACAGGATGCAGCAGCGAAGCTGGAACAGCCGCTGGGTGGAGCAGAATAGGATGGAGCAGCGGTGGAGGAGCCGCCGGGTGGAGCAGAACAGGAGGAAGGAGCGGAGGTGGAACAGCCGCTGAGTGGAGCGGTGGAACAGCAGCCATGTGGAGCAGAGCAGGAGGCAGCAGTGGAGGTGGAACAGCCGCCGGATGGAGCATAACAGGATGCAGCAGCAGCGGTGGAGGAGCCGCTAAGTGGAGAGGTGGAACAGCAGCCGCTTGGATCAGACCAGGACATAGCAGCGGAGGTGGAACAGCAGCCCGGTCGAGCATAGCAGGATGGTGGAGCAGAGCAGGATGCTGCAGCGGTGGAACAGCCGCTGAGTGGACAGGTGGAGCAGAGGAGGTCACAGCAGCAGCGGTGGTACAGCCGCCGGGTGGAGCCGAACAGGAGGCAGCAGCTAAGGGTAACACAGCCGCCGCGTGGAGCAGAACAGGATGCAGCAGCGAAGCTGGAACAGCCGCTGGGTGGAGCAGAGCAGGATGGAGCAGCGATGGAGGAGCCGCCGGGTGGAGCAGAACCCGAATGCAGCAGCAGCCATGGAACAGCCGCTGAGTGGAGAGGTGGAACAGCAGCCCTTTGGATCAGCCCAGGAAATAGCAGTGGAGGTGGAACAGAAGCCGGGTGTAGCAGAAGAGGATGCAGCAGCGGAGGTGTTGCAGCGGCCGGGTGGAGCAGAGCAGGAGGCAGCTGCTACGGGTGACACAGCCGCCGGGTGGAGCAGAACAGGATGCAGCATTGGAGGTGGAACAGCTGCTGGGTAGACCAGAGCTGGGTGCCTCAGCGGTGTAACAGCCGCTGAGCGGACAGGTGGAGCAGAGCAGGTCACAGCAACAGCGGTGGAACAGCCCCTGAGTGGAGAGGTGGAACAGCAGCCATGTGGAGCAGAGCAGGACGCAGCTGCTAAGGGTGACACAGCCGCCGGGTGGAGCAGAGCAGGATGGAGCAGCGGTGGAGGAGCCGCCGGGTGGAGCAGAACAGGAGGAAGGAGCGGAGGTGGAACAGCCACTGAGTGGAGAGGTGGAACAGCAGCCATGTGGAGCAGAGCAGGAGGTAGCAGTGGAGGTGACACAGCCGCTGGGTGGGGCAGAACAGGAGGCAGGAGCGGAGGTGGAACAGCCACTGAGTGGAGAGGTGGAACAGCAGCCATGTGGATCAGCCCAGGAAATAGCAGTGGAGGTGGAACAGAAGCCGGGTGTAGCAGAAGAGGATGCAGCAGCGGAGGTGTTGCAGCGGCCGGGTGGAGCAGAGCAGGAGGCAGCTGCTACGGGTGACACAGCCGCCGGGTGGAGCAGAACAGGATGCAGCATTGGAGGTGGAACAGCTGCTGGGTAGACCAGAGCTGGGTGCCTCAGCGGTGTAACAGCCGCTGAGCGGACAGGTGGAGCAGAGCAGGTCACAGCAACAGCGGTGGAACAGCCCCTGAGTGGAGAGGTGGAGCAGCCGCCGGGTGGAGCAGAACAGGAGGCAGCAGCTAAGGGTAACACAGCCGCCGCGTGGAGCAGAACAGGATGCAGCAGCGAAGCTGGAACAGCCGCTGGGTGGAGCAGAATAGGATGGAGCAGCGGTGGAGGAGCCGCCGGGTGGAGCAGAACAGGAGGAAGGAGCGGAGGTGGAACAGCCGCTGAGTGGAGAGGTGGAACAGCAGCCATGTGGAGCAGAGCAGGAGGCAGCAGTGGAGGTGGAACAGCCGCCGGATGGAGCATAACAGGATGCAGCAGCAGCGGTGGAACAGCCGCTAAGTGGAGAGGTGGAACAGCAGCCGCTTGGATCAGACCAGGACATAGCAGCGGAGGTGGAACAGCAGCCCGGTCGAGCATAGCAGGATGGTGGAGCAGAGCAGGATGCTGCAGCGGTGGAACAGCCGCTGGGTGGAGCAGAACAGGAGGCAACAGCGGAGATGGAGCGGCGGCCACATGGAGCAGAGCAGGACGCAGCTGCTAAGGGTGACACAGCCGCCGGGTGGAGCCGAACAGGAGGCAGCAGCTAAGGGTAACACAGCCGCCGCGTGGAGCAGAACAGGATGCAGCAGCGAAGCTGGAACAGCCGCTGGGTGGAGCAGAGCAGGATGGAGCAGCGGTGGAGGAGCCGCCGGGTGGAGCAGAACAGGAGGAAGGAGCGGAGGTGGAACAGCCGCTGAGTGGAGCGGTGGAACAGCAGCCATGTGGAGCAGAGCAGGAGGCAGCAGTGGAGGTGGAACAGCCGCCGGATGGAGCATAACAGGATGCAGCAGCAGCGGTGGAGGAGCCGCCGGGTGGAGGAGAACAGGAGGAAGGAGCGGAGGTGGAACAGCCACTGAGTGGAGAGGTGGAACAGCAGCCATGTGGAGCAGAGCAGGATGCAACGGTGGAGGTGGAACAGCCGCCGGATGGAGCATAACAGGATGCAGCAGCAGCGGTGGAGGAGCCGCTAAGTGGAGAGGTGGAACAGCAGCCGCTTGGATCAGACCAGGACATAGCAGCGGAGGTGGAACAGCAGCCCGGTCGAGCATAGCAGGATGGTGGAGCAGAGCAGGATGCTGCAGCGGTGGAACAGCCGCTGAGTGGACAGGTGGAGCAGAGGAGGTCACAGCAGCAGCGGTGGTACAGCCGCCGGGTGGAGCCGAACAGGAGGCAGCAGCTAAGGGTAACACAGCCGCCGCGTGGAGCAGAACAGGATGCAGCAGCGAAGCTGGAACAGCCGCTGGGTGGAGCAGAGCAGGATGGAGCAGCGATGGAGGAGCCGCCGGGTGGAGCAGAACCCGAATGCAGCAGCAGCCATGGAACAGCCGCTGAGTGGAGAGGTGGAACAGCAGCCCTTTGGATCAGCCCAGGAAATAGCAGTGGAGATGGAACAGAAGCCGGGTGTAGCAGAAGAGGATGCAGCAGCGGAGGTGTTGCAGCGGCCGGGTGGAGCAGAGCAGGAGGCAGCTGCTACGGGTGACACAGCCGCCGGGTGGAGCAGAACAGGATGCAGCATTGGAGGTGGAACAGCTGCTGGGTAGACCAGAGCTGGGTGCCTCAGCGGTGTAACAGCCGCTGAGCGGACAGGTGGAGCAGAGCAGGTCACAGCAACAGCGGTGGAACAGCCCCTGAGTGGAGAGGTGGAACAGCAGCCATGTGGAGCAGAGCAGGACGCAGCTGCTAAGGGTGACACAGCCGCCGGGTGGAGCAGAGCAGGATGGAGCAGCGGTGGAGGAGCCGCCGGGTGGAGCAGAACAGGAGGAAGGAGCGGAGGTGGAACAGCCACTGAGTGGAGAGGTGGAACAGCAGCCATGTGGATCAGCCCAGGAAATAGCAGTGGAGGTTGAACAGAAGCCGGGTGTAGCAGAAGAGGATGCAGCAGCAGAGGTGTTGCAGCGGCCGGGTGGAGCAGAGCAGGAGGCAGCTGCTACGGGTGACACAGCCGCCGGGTGGAGCCGAACAGGAGGCAGCAGCTAAGGGTAACACAGCCGCCGCGTGGAGCAGAACAGGATGCAGCAGCGAAGCTGGAACAGCCGCTGGGTGGAGCAGAGCAGGATGGAGCAGCGATGGAGGAGCCGCCGGGTGGAGCAGAACCCGAATGCAGCAGCAGCCATGGAACAGCCGCTGAGTGGAGAGGTGGAACAGCAGCCCTTTGGATCAGCCCAGGAAATAGCAGTGGAGGTGGAACAGAAGCCGGGTGTAGCAGAAGAGGATGCAGCAGCGGAGGTGTTGCAGCGGCCGGGTGGAGCAGAGCAGGAGGCAGCTGCTACGGGTGACACAGCCGCCGGGTGGAGCAGAACAGGATGCAGCATTGGAGGTGGAACAGCTGCTGGGTAGACCAGAGCTGGGTGCCTCAGCGGTGTAACAGCCGCTGAGCGGACAGGTGGAGCAGAGCAGGTCACAGCAACAGCGGTGGAACAGCCCCTGAGTGGAGAGGTGGAACAGCAGCCATGTGGAGCAGAGCAGGACGCAGCTGCTAAGGGTGACACAGCCGCCGGGTGGAGCAGAGCAGGATGGAGCAGCGGTGGAGGAGCCGCCGGGTGGAGCAGAACAGGAGGAAGGAGCGGAGGTGGAACAGCCACTGAGTGGAGAGGTGGAACAGCAGCCATGTGGATCAGCCCAGGAAATAGCAGTGGAGGTGGAACAGAAGCCGGGTGTAGCAGAAGAGGATGCAGCAGCAGAGGTGTTGCAGCGGCCGGGTGGAGCAGAGCAGGAGGCAGCTGCTACGGGTGACACAGCCGCCGGGTGGAGCAGAACAGGATGCAGCATTGGAGGTGGAACAGCTGCTGGGTAGACCAGAGCTGGGTGCCTCAGCGGTGTAACAGCCGCTGAGCGGACAGGTGGAGCAGAGCAGGTCACAGCAACAGCGGTGGAACAGCCCCTGAGTGGAGAGGTGGAGCAGCCGCCGGGTGGAGCAGAACAGGAGGCAGCAGCTAAGGGTAACACAGCCGCCGCGTGGAGCAGAACAGGATGCAGCAGCGAAGCTGGAACAGCCGCTGGGTGGAGCAGAATAGGATGGAGCAGCGGTGGAGGAGCTGCCGGGTGGAGCAGAACAGGAGGAAGGAGCGGAGGTGGAACAGCCGCTGAGTGGAGCGGTGGAACAGCAGCCATGTGGAGCAGAGCAGGAGGCAGCAGTGGAGGTGGAACAGCCGCCGGATGGAGCATAACAGGATGCAGCAGCAGCGGTGGAGGAGCCGCTAAGTGGAGAGGTGGAACAGCAGCCGCTTGGATCAGACCAGGACATAGCAGCGGAGGTGGAACAGCAGCCCGGTCGAGCATACCAGGATGGTGGAGCAGAGCAGGATGCTGCAGCGGTGGAACAGCCGCTGAGTGGACAGGTGGAGCAGAGGAGGTCACAGCAGCAGCGGTGGTACAGCCGCCGGGTGGAGCCGAACAGGAGGCAGCAGCTAAGGGTAACACAGCCGCCGGGTGGAGCAGAGCAGGATGGAGCAGCGGTGGAGGAGCCGCCGGGTGGAGCAGAACAGGAGGAAGGAGCGGAGGTGGAACAGCCACTGAGTGGAGAGGTGGAACAGCAGCCATGTGGAGCAGAGCAGGAGGTAGCAGTGGAGGTGACACAGCCGCTGGGTGGGGCAGAACAGGAGGCAGGAGCGGAGGTGGAACAGCCACTGAGTGGAGAGGTGGAACAGCAGCCATGTGGATCAGCCCAGGAAATAGCAGTGGAGGTGGAACAGAAGCCGGGTGTAGCAGAAGAGGATGCAGCAGCGGAGGTGTTGCAGCGGCCGGGTGGAGCAGAGCAGGAGGCAGCTGCTACGGGTGACACAGCCGCCGGGTGGAGCAGAACAGGATGCAGCATTGGAGGTGGAACAGCTGCTGGGTAGACCAGAGCTGGGTGCCTCAGCGGTGTAACAGCCGCTGAGCGGACAGGTGGAGCAGAGCAGGTCACAGCAACAGCGGTGGAACAGCCCCTGAGTGGAGAGGTGGAGCAGCCGCCGGGTGGAGCAGAACAGGAGGCAGGAGCGGAGGTGGAACAGCCGCTAAGTGGAGAGGTGGAACAGCAGCCGCTTGGATCAGACCAGGACATAGCAGCGGAGGTGGAACAGCAGCCCGGTCGAGCATAGCAGGATGGTGGAGCAGAGCAGGATGCTGCAGCGGTGGAACAGCCGCTGAGTGGACAGGTGGAGCAGAGGAGGTCACAGCAGCAGCGGTGGTACAGCCGCCGGGTAGAGCAGAACAGGATGCAACAGCGGAGATGGAGCGGCGGCCACATGGAGCAGAGCAGGACGCAGCTGCTAAGGGTGACACAGCCGCCGGGTGGAGCCGAACAGGAGGCAGCAGCTAAGGGTAACACAGCCGCCGCGTGGAGCAGAACAGGATGCAGCAGCGAAGCTGGAACAGCCGCTGGGTGGAGCAGAGCAGGATGGAGCAGCGGTGGAGGAGCCGCCGGGTGGAGCAGAACAGGAGGAAGGAGCGGAGGTGGAACAGCCGCTGAGTGGAGCGGTGGAACAGCAGCCATGTGGAGCAGAGCAGGAGGCAGCAGTGGAGGTGGAACAGCCGCCGGATGGAGCATAACAGGATGCAGCAGCAGCGGTGGAGGAGCCGCCGGGTGGAGGAGAACAGGAGGAAGGAGCGGAGGTGGAACAACCACTGAGTGGAGAGGTGGAACAGCAGCCATGTGGAGCAGAGCAGGATGCAACGGTGGAGGTGGAACAGCCGCCGGGTGGAGCAGAACCGGAATGCAGCAGCAGCCATGGAACAGCCGCTGAGTGGAGCAGAACAGGAGGCAGCAGCTAAGGGTAACACAGCCGCCGCGTGGAGCAGAACAGGATGCAGCAGCGAAGCTGGAACAGCCGCTGGGTGGAGCAGAATAGGATGGAGCAGCGGTGGAGGAGCCGCCGGGTGGAGCAGAACAGGAGGAAGGAGCGGAGGTGGAACAGCCACTGAGTGGAGAGGTGGAACAGCAGCCATGTGGATCAGCCCAGGAAATAGCAGTGGAGGTGGAACAGAAGCCGGGTGTAGCAGAAGAGGATGCAGCAGCGGAGGTGTTGCAGCGGCCGGGTGGAGCAGAGCAGGAGGCAGCTGCTACGGGTGACACAGCCGCCGGGTGGAGCAGAACAGGATGCAGCATTGGAGGTGGAACAGCTGCTGGGTAGACCAGAGCTGGGTGCCTCAGCGGTGTAACAGCCGCTGAGCGGACAGGTGGAGCAGAGCAGGTCACAGCAACAGCGGTGGAACAGCCCCTGAGTGGAGAGGTGGAGCAGCCGCCGGGTGGAGCAGAACAGGAGGCAGCAGCTAAGGGTAACACAGCCGCCGCGTGGAGCAGAACAGGATGCAGCAGCGAAGCTGGAACAGCCGCTGGGTGGAGCAGAGCAGGATGGAGCAGCGATGGAGGAGCCGCCGGGTGGAGCAGAACAGGAGGAAGGAGCGGAGGTGGAACAGCCGCTGAGTGGAGCGGTGGAACAGCAGCCATGTGGAGCAGAGCAGGAGGCAGCAGCTCAGGGTAACACAGCCGCCGCGTGGAGCAGAACAGGATGCAGCAGCGAAGCTGGAACAGCCGCTGGGTGGAGCAGAATAGGATGGAGCAGCGGTGGAGGAGCTGCCGGGTGGAGCAGAACAGGAGGAAGGAGCGGAGGTGGAACAGCCGCTGAGTGGAGCGGTGGAACAGCAGCCATGTGGAGCAGAGCAGGAGGCAGCAGTGGAGGTGGAACAGCCGCCGGATGGAGCATAACAGGATGCAGCAGCAGCGGTGGAGGAGCCGCTAAGTGGAGAGGTGGAACAGCAGCCGCTTGGATCAGACCAGGACATAGCAGCGGAGGTGGAACAGCAGCCCGGTCGAGCATAGCAGGATGGTGGAGCAGAGCAGGATGCTGCAGCGGTGGAACAGCCGCTGAGTGGACAGGTGGAGCAGAGGAGGTCACAGCAGCAGCGGTGGTACAGCCGCCGGGTGGAGCCGAACAGGAGGCAGCAGCTAAGGGTAACACAGCCGCCGCGTGGAGCAGAACAGGATGCAGCAGCGAAGCTGGAACAGCCGCTGGGTGGAGCAGAGCAGGATGGAGCAGCGATGGAGGAGCCGCCGGGTGGAGCAGAACCCGAATGCAGCAGCAGCCATGGAACAGCCGCTGAGCGGACAGGTGGAGCAGAGCAGGTCACAGCAACAGCGGTGGAACAGCCCCTGAGTGGAGAGGTGGAACAGCAGCCATGTGGAGCAGAGCAGGACGCAGCTGCTAAGGGTGACACAGCCGCCGGGTGGAGCAGAGCAGGATGGAGCAGCGGTGGAGGAGCCGCCGGGTGGAGCAGAACAGGAGGAAGGAGCGGAGGTGGAACAGCCACTGAGTGGAGAGGTGGAACAACAGCCATGTGGAGCAGAGCAGGAGGTAGCAGTGGAGGTGACACAGCCGCTGGGTGGGGCAGAACAGGAGGCAGGAGCGGAGGTGGAACAGCCACTGAGTGGAGAGGTGGAACAGCAGCCATGTGGATCAGCCCAGGAAATAGCAGTGGAGGTGGAACAGAAGCCGGGTGTAGCAGAAGAGGATGCAGCAGCGGAGATGTTGCAGCGGCCGGGTGGAGCAGAGCAGGAGGCAGCTGCTACGGGTGACACAGCCGCCGGGTGGAGCAGAACAGGAGGAAGGAGCGGAGGTGGAACAGCCGCTGAGTGGAGCGGTGGAACAGCAGCCATGTGGAGCAGAGCAGGAGGCAGCAGTGGAGGTGGAACAGCCGCCGGATGGAGCATAACAGGATGCAGCAGCAGCGGTGGAGGAGCCGCTAAGTGGAGAGGTGGAACAGCAGCCGCTTGGATCAGACCAGGACATAGCAGCGGAGGTGGAACAGCAGCCCGGTCGAGCATAGCAGGATGGTGGAGCAGAGCAGGATGCTGCAGCGGTGGAACAGCCGCTGAGTGGACAGGTGGAGCAGAGGAGGTCACAGCAGCAGCGGTGGTACAGCCGCCGGGTGGAGCCGAACAGGAGGCAGCAGCTAAGGGTAACACAGCCGCCGCGTGGAGCAGAACAGGATGCAGCAGCGAAGCTGGAACAGCCGCTGGGTGGAGCAGAGCAGGATGGAGCAGCGATGGAGGAGCCGCCGGGTGGAGCAGAACCCGAATGCAGCAGCAGCCATGGAACAGCCGCTGAGTGGAGAGGTGGAACAGCAGCCCTTTGGATCAGCCCAGGAAATAGCAGTGGAGGTGGAACAGAAGCCGGGTGTAGCAGAAGAGGATGCAGCAGCGGAGGTGTTGCAGCGGCCGGGTGGAGCAGAGCAGGAGGCAGCTGCTACGGGTGACACAGCCGCCGGGTGGAGCAGAACAGGATGCAGCATTGGAGGTGGAACAGCTGCTGGGTAGACCAGAGCTGGGTGCCTCAGCGGTGTAACAGCCGCTGAGCGGACAGGTGGAGCAGAGCAGGTCACAGCAACAGCGGTGGAACAGCCCCTGAGTGGAGAGGTGGAGCAGCCGCCGGGTGGAGCAGAACAGGAGGCAGCAGCTAAGGGTAACACAGCCGCCGCGTGGAGCAGAACAGGATGCAGCAGCGAAGCTGGAACAGCCGCTGGGTGGAGCAGAATAGGATGGAGCAGCGGTGGAGGAGCTGCCGGGTGGAGCAGAACAGGAGGAAGGAGCGGAGGTGGAACAGCCGCTGCGTGGAGCGGTGGAACAGCAGCCATGTGGAGCAGAGCAGGAGGCAGCAGTGGAGGTGGAACAGCCGCCGGATGGAGCATAACAGGATGCAGCAGCAGCGGTGGAGGAGCCGCTAAGTGGAGAGGTGGAACAGCAGCCGCTTGGATCAGACCAGGACATAGCAGCGGAGGTGGAACAGCAGCCCGGTCGAGCATACCAGGATGGTGGAGCAGAGCAGGATGCTGCAGCGGTGGAACAGCCGCTGAGTGGACAGGTGGAGCAGAGGAGGTCACAGCAGCAGCGGTGGTACAGCCGCCGGGTGGAGCCGAACAGGAGGCAGCAGCTAAGGGTAACACAGCCGCCGCGTGGAGCAGAACAGGATGCAGCAGCGAAGCTGGAACAGCCGCTGGGTGGAGCAGAGCAGGATGGAGCAGCGATGGAGGAGCCGCCGGGTGGAGCAGAACCCGAATGCAGCAGCAGCCATGGAACAGCCGCTGAGCGGACAGGTGGAGCAGAGCAGGTCACAGCAACAGCGGTGGAACAGCCCCTGAGTGGAGAGGTGGAACAGCAGCCATGTGGAGCAGAGCAGGACGCAGCTGCTAAGGGTGACACAGCCGCCGGGTGGAGCAGAGCAGGATGGAGCAGCGGTGGAGGAGCCGCCGGGTGGAGCAGAGCAGGAGGAAGGAGCGGAGGTGGAACAGCCACTGAGTGGAGAGGTGGAACAGCAGCCATGTGGAGCAGAGCAGGAGGTAGCAGTGGAGGTGACACAGCCGCTGGGTGGGGCAGAACAGGAGGCAGGAGCGGAGGTGGAACAGCCACTGAGTGGAGAGGTGGAACAGCAGCCGGGTGTAGCAGAAGAGGATGCAGCAGCGGAGGTGTTGCAGCGGCCGGGTGGTGCAGAGCAGGAGGCAGCTGCTACGGGTGACACAGCCGCCGGGTGGAGCAGAACAGGATGCAGCATTGGAGGTGGAACAGCTGCTGGGTAGACCAGAGCTGGGTGCCTCAGCGGTGTAACAGCCGCTGAGCGGACAGGTGGAGCAGAGCAGGTCACAGCAACAGCGGTGGAACAGCCCCTGAGTGGAGAGGTGGAGCAGCCGCCGGGTGGAGCAGAACAGGAGGCAGGAGCGGAGGTGGAACAGCCGCTAAGTGGAGAGGTGGAACAGCAGCCGCTTGGATCAGACCAGGACATAGCAGCGGAGGTGGAACAGCAGCCCGGTCGAGCATAGCAGGATGGTGGAGCAGAGCAGGATGCTGCAGCGGTGGAACAGCCGCTGAGTGGACAGGTGGAGCAGAGGAGGTCACAGCAGCAGCGGTGGTACAGCCGCCGGGTAGAGCAGAACAGGATGCAACAGCGGAGATGGAGCGGCGGCCACATGGAGCAGAGCAGGACGCAGCTGCTAAGGGTGACACAGCCGCCGGGTGGAGCCGAACAGGAGGCAGCAGCTAAGGGTAACACAGCCGCCGCGTGGAGCAGAACAGGATGCAGCAGCGAAGCTGGAACAGCCGCTGGGTGGAGCAGAGCAGGATGGAGCAGCGGTGGAGGAGCCGCCGGGTGGAGCAGAACAGGAGGAAGGAGCGGAGGTGGAACAGCCACTGAGTGGAGAGGTGGAACAGCAGCCATGTGGAGCAGAGCAGGAGGCAGCAGTGGAGGTGGAACAGCCGCCGGATGGAGCATAACAGGATGCAGCAGCAGCGGTGGAGGAGCCGCTAAGTGGAGAGGTGGAACAGCAGCCGCTTGGATCAGACCAGGACATAGCAGCGGAGGTGGAACAGCAGCCCGGTCGAGCATAGCAGGATGGTGGAGCAGAGCAGGATGCTGCAGCGGTGGAACAGCCGCTGAGTGGACAGGTGGAGCAGAGGAGGTCACAGCAGCAGCGGTGGTACAGCCGCCGGGTGGAGCCGAACAGGAGGCAACAGCGGAGATGGAGCGGCGGCCACATGGAGCAGAGCAGGACGCAGCTGCTAAGGGTGACACAGCCGCCGGGTGGAGCCGAACAGGAGGCAGCAGCTAAGGGTAACACAGCCGCCGCGTGGAGCAGAACAGGATGCAGCAGCGAAGCTGGAACAGCCGCTGGGTGGAGCAGAGCAGGATGGAGCAGCGATGGAGGAGCCGCCGGGTGGAGCAGAACCCGAATGCAGCAGCAGCCATGGAACAGCCGCTGAGTGGAGAGGTGGAACAGCAGCCCTTTGGATCAGCCCAGGAAATAGCAGTGGAGATGGAACAGAAGCCGGGTGTAGCAGAAGAGGATGCAGCAGCGGAGGTGTTGCAGCGGCCGGGTGGAGCAGAGCAGGAGGCAGCTGCTACGGGTGACACAGCCGCCGGGTGGAGCAGAACAGGATGCAGCATTGGAGGTGGAACAGCTGCTGGGTAGACCAGAGCTGGGTGCCTCAGCGGTGTAACAGCCGCTGAGCGGACAGGTGGAGCAGAGCAGGTCACAGCAACAGCGGTGGAACAGCCCCTGAGTGGAGAGGTGGAACAGCAGCCATGTGGAGCAGAGCAGGACCCAGCTGCTAAGGGTGACACAGCCGCCGGGTGGAGCAGAGCAGGATGGAGCAGCGGTGGAGGAGCCGCCGGGTGGAGCAGAACAGGAGGAAGGAGCGGAGGTGGAACAGCCACTGAGTGGAGAGGTGGAACAACAGCCATGTGGAGCAGAGCAGGAGGTAGCAGTGGAGGTGACACAGCCGCTGGGTGGGGCAGAACAGGAGGCAGGAGCGGAGGTGGAACAGCCACTGAGTGGAGAGGTGGAACAGCAGCCATGTGGATCAGCCCAGGAAATAGCAGTGGAGGTGGAACAGAAGCTGGGTGTAGCAGAAGAGGATTCAGCAGCGGAGGTGTTGCAGCGGCCGGGTGGAGCAGAGCAGGAGGCAGCTGCTACGGGTGACACAGCCGCCGGGTGGAGCAGAACAGGAGGAAGGAGCGGAGGTGGAACAGCCGCTGAGTGGAGCGGTGGAACAGCAGCCATGTGGAGCAGAGCAGGAGGCAGCAGTGGAGGTGGAACAGCCGCCGGATGGAGCATAACAGGATGCAGCAGCAGCGGTGGAGGAGCCGCTAAGTGGAGAGGTGGAACAGCAGCCGCTTGGATCAGACCAGGACATAGCAGCGGAGGTGGAACAGCAGCCCGGTCGAGCATAGCAGGATGGTGGAGCAGAGCAGGATGCTGCAGCGGTGGAACAGCCGCTGAGTGGACAGGTGGAGCAGAGGAGGTCACAGCAGCAGCGGTGGTACAGCCGCCGGGTGGAGCCGAACAGGAGGCAGCAGCTAAGGGTAACACAGCCGCCGCGTGGAGCAGAACAGGATGCAGCAGCGAAGCTGGAACAGCCGCTGGGTGGAGCAGAGCAGGATGGAGCAGCGATGGAGGAGCCGCCGGGTGGAGCAGAACCCGAATGCAGCAGCAGCCATGGAACAGCCGCTGAGTGGAGAGGTGGAACAGCAGCCCTTTGGATCAGCCCAGGAAATAGCAGTGGAGGTGGAACAGAAGCCGGGTGTAGCAGAAGAGGATGCAGCAGCGGAGGTGTTGCAGCGGCCGGGTGGAGCAGAGCAGGAGGCAGCTGCTACGGGTGACACAGCCGCCGGGTGGAGCAGAACAGGATGCAGCATTGGAGGTGGAACAGCTGCTGGGTAGACCAGAGCTGGGTGCCTCAGCGGTGTAACAGCCGCTGAGCGGACAGGTGGAGCAGAGCAGGTCACAGCAACAGCGGTGGAACAGCCCCTGAGTGGAGAGGTGGAGCAGCCGCCGGGTGGAGCAGAACAGGAGGCAGCAGCTAAGGGTAACACAGCCGCCGCGTGGAGCAGAACAGGATGCAGCAGCGAAGCTGGAACAGCCGCTGGGTGGAGCAGAATAGGATGGAGCAGCGGTGGAGGAGCCGCCGGGTGGAGCAGAACAGGAGGAAGGAGCGGAGGTGGAACAGCCGCTGAGTGGAGCGGTGGAACAGCAGCCATGTGGAGCAGAGCAGGAGGCAGCAGTGGAGGTGGAACAGCCGCCGGATGGAGCATAACAGGATGCAGCAGCAGCGGTGGAGGAGCCGCTAAGTGGAGAGGTGGAACAGCAGCCGCTTGGATCAGACCAGGACATAGCAGCGGAGGTGGAACAGCAGCCCGGTCGAGCATAGCAGGATGGTGGAGCAGAGCAGGATGCTGCAGCGGTGGAACAGCCGCTGAGTGGACAGGTGGAGCAGAGGAGGTCACAGCAGCAGCGGTGGTACAGCCGCCGGGTGGAGCCGAACAGGAGGCAGCAGCTAAGGGTAACACAGCCGCCGCGTGGAGCAGAACAGGATGCAGCAGCGAAGCTGGAACAGCCGCTGGGTGGAGCAGAGCAGGATGGAGCAGCGATGGAGGAGCCGCCGGGTGGAGCAGAACCCGAATGCAGCAGCAGCCATGGAACAGCCGCTGAGTGGAGAGGTGGAATAGCAGCCCTTTGGATCAGCCCAGGAAATAGCAGTGGAGGTGGAACAGAAGCCGGGTGTAGCAGAAGAGGATGCAGCAGCGGAGGTGTTGCAGCGGCCGGGTGGAGCAGAGCAGGAGGCAGCTGCTACGGGTGACACAGCCGCCGGGTGGAGCAGAACAGGATGCAGCATTGGAGGTGGAACAGCTGCCAGGTGGACCAGAGCTGGGTGCCTCAGCGGTGTAACAGCCGCTGAGCGGACAGGTGGAGCAGAGCAGGTCACAGCAACAGCGGTGGAACAGCCCCTGAGTGGAGAGGTGGAACAGCAGCCATGTGGAGCAGAGCAGGACGCAGCTGCTAAGGGTGACACAGCCGCCGGGTGGAGCAGAGCAGGATGGAGCAGCGGTGGAGGAGCCGCCGGGTGGAGCAGAACAGGAGGAAGGAGCGGAGGTGGAACAGCCACTGAGTGGAGAGGTGGAACAGCAGCCATGTGGATCAGCCCAGGAAATAGCAGTGGAGGTGGAACAGAAGCCGGGTGTAGCAGAAGAGGATGCAGCAGCAGAGGTGTTGCAGCGGCCGGGTGGAGCAGAGCAGGAGGCAGCTGCTACGGGTGACACAGCCGCCGGGTGGAGCAGAACAGGATGCAGCATTGGAGGTGGAACAGCTGCTGGGTAGACCAGAGCTGGGTGCCTCAGCGGTGTAACAGCCGCTGAGCGGACAGGTGGAGCAGAGCAGGTCACAGCAACAGCGGTGGAACAGCCCCTGAGTGGAGAGGTGGAGCAGCCGCCGGGTGGAGCAGAACAGGAGGCAGCAGCTAAGGGTAACACAGCCGCCGCGTGGAGCAGAACAGGATGCAGCAGCGAAGCTGGAACAGCCGCTGGGTGGAGCAGAATAGGATGGGGCAGCGGTGGAGGAGCTGCTGGGTGGAGCAGAACAGGAGGAAGGAGCGGAGGTGGAACAGCCGCTGAGTGGAGCGGTGGAACAGCCATGTGGAGCAGAGCAGGAGGCAGCAGTGGAGGTGGAACAGCCGCCGGATGGAGCATAACAGGATGCAGCAGCAGCGGTGGAGGAGCCGCTAAGTGGAGAGGTGGAACAGCAGCCGCTTGGATCAGACCAGGACATAGCAGCGGAGGTGGAACAGCAGCCCGGTCGAGCATACCAGGATGGTGGAGCAGAGCAGGATGCTGCAGCGGTGGAACAGCCGCTGAGTGGACAGGTGGAGCAGAGGAGGTCACAGCAGCAGCGGTGGTACAGCCGCCGGGTGGAGCCGAACAGGAGGCAGCAGCTAAGGGTAACACAGCCGCCGCGTGGAGCAGAACAGGATGCAGCAGCGAAGCTGGAACAGCCGCTGGGTGGAGCAGAGCAGGATGGAGCAGCGATGGAGGAGCCGCCGGGTGGAGCAGAACCCGAATGCAGCAGCAGCCATGGAACAGCCGCTGAGCGGACAGGTGGAGCAGAGCAGGTCACAGCAACAGCGGTGGAACAGCCCCTGAGTGGAGAGGTGGAACAGCAGCCATGTGGAGCAGAGCAGGACGCAGCTGCTAAGGGTGACACAGCCGCCGGGTGGAGCAGAGCAGGATGGAGCAGCGGTGGAGGAGCCGCCGGGTGGAGCAGAACAGGAGGAAGGAGCGGAGGTGGAACAGCCACTGAGTGGAGAGGTGGAACAGCAGCCATGTGGAGCAGAGCAGGAGGTAGCAGTGGAGGTGACACAGCCGCTGGGTGGGCAGAACAGGAGGCAGGAGCGGAGGTGGAACAGCCACTGAGTGGAGAGGTGGAACAGCAGCCATGTGGATCAGCCCAGGAAATAGCAGTGGAGGTGGAACAGAAGCCGGGTGTAGCAGAAGAGGATGCAGCAGCGGAGGTGTTGCAGCGGCCGGGTGGAGCAGAGCAGGAGGCAGCTGCTACGGGTGACACAGCCGCCGGGTGGAGCAGAACAGGATGCAGCATTGGAGGTGGAACAGCTGCTGGGTAGACCAGAGCTGGGTGCCTCAGCGGTGTAACAGCCGCTGAGCGGACAGGTGGAGCAGAGCAGGTCACAGCAACAGCGGTGGAACAGCCCCTGAGTGGAGAGGTGGAGCAGCCGCCGGGTGGAGCAGAACAGGAGGCAGGAGCGGAGGTGGAACAGCCGCTAAGTGGAGAGGTGGAACAGCAGCCGCTTGGATCAGACCAGGACATAGCAGCGGAGGTGGAACAGCAGCCCGGTCGAGCATAGCAGGATGGTGGAGCAGAGCAGGATGCTGCAGCGGTGGAACAGCCGCTGAGTGGACAGGTGGAGCAGAGGAGGTCACAGCAGCAGCGGTGGTACAGCCGCCGGGTAGAGCAGAACAGGATGCAACAGCGGAGATGGAGCGGCGGCCACATGGAGCAGAGCAGGACGCAGCTGCTAAGGGTGACACAGCCGCCGGGTGGAGCCGAACAGGAGGCAGCAGCTAAGGGTAACACAGCCGCCGCGTGGAGCAGAACAGGATGCAGCAGCGAAGCTGGAACAGCCGCTGGGTGGAGCAGAGCAGGATGGAGCAGCGGTGGAGGAGCCGCCGGGTGGAGCAGAACAGGAGGAAGGAGCGGAGGTGGAACAGCCGCTGAGTGGAGCGGTGGAACAGCAGCCATGTGGAGCAGAGCAGGAGGCAGCAGTGGAGGTGGAACAGCCGCCGGATGGAGCATAACAGGATGCAGCAGCAGCGGTGGAGGAGCCGCCGGGTGGAGCAGAACAGGAGGAAGGAGCGGAGGTGGAACAGCCACTGAGTGGAGAGGTGGAACAGCAGCCATGTGGAGCAGAGCAGGAGGCAGCAGTGGAGGTGGAACAGCCGCCGGATGGAGCATAACAGGATGCAGCAGCAGCGGTGGAGGAGCCGCTAAGTGGAGAGGTGGAACAGCAGCCGCTTGGATCAGACCAGGACATAGCAGCGGAGGTGGAACAGCAGCCCGGTCGAGCATAGCAGGATGGTGGAGCAGAGCAGGATGCTGCAGCGGTGGAACAGCCGCTGAGTGGACAGGTGGAGCAGAGGAGGTCACAGCAGCAGCGGTGGTACAGCCGCCGGGTGGAGCCGAACAGGAGGCAACAGCGGAGATGGAAGCGGCGGCCACGTGGAGCAGAGCAGGACGCAGCAGCTAAGGGTGACACAGCCGCCGGGTGGAGCCGAACAGGAGGCAGCAGCTAAGGGTAACACAGCCGCCGCGTGGAGCAGAACAGGATGCAGCAGCGAAGCTGGAACAGCCGCTGGGTGGAGCAGAATAGGATGGAGCAGCGGTGGAGGAGCCGCCGGGTGGAGCAGAACAGGAGGAAGGAGCGGAGGTGGAACAGCCGCTGAGTGGAGAGGTGGAACAGCAGCCATGTGGAGCAGAGCAGGAGGCAGCAGTGGAGGTGGAACAGCCGCCGGATGGAGCATAACAGGATGCAGCAGCAGCGGTGGAGGAGCCGCTAAGTGGAGAGGTGGAACAGCAGCCGCTTGGATCAGACCAGGACATAGCAGCGGAGGTGGAACAGCAGCCCGGTCGAGCATAGCAGGATGGTGGAGCAGAGCAGGATGCTGCAGCGGTGGAACAGCCGCTGAGTGGACAGGTGGAGCAGAGGAGGTCACAGCAGCAGCGGTGGTACAGCCGCCGGGTGGAGCAGAACAGGATGCAACAGCGGAGATGGAGCGGCGGCCACATGGAGCAGAGCAGGACGCAGCTGCTAAGGGTGACACAGCCGCCGGGTGGAGCCGAACAGGAGGCAGCAGCTAAGGGTAACACAGCCGCCGCGTGGAGCAGAACAGGATGCAGCAGCGAAGCTGGAACAGCCGCTGGGTGGAGCAGAATAGGATGGAGCAGCGGTGGAGGAGCCGCCGGGTGGAGCAGAACAGGAGGAAGGAGCGGAGGTGGAACAGCCGCTGAGTGGAGCGGTGGAACAGCAGCCATGTGGAGCAGAGCAGGAGGCAGCAGTGGAGGTGGAACAGCCGCCGGATGGAGCATAACAGGATGCAGCAGCAGCGGTGGAGGAGCCGCTAAGTGGAGAGGTGGAACAGCAGCCGCTTGGATCAGACCAGGACATAGCAGCGGAGGTGGAACAGCAGCCCGGTCGAGCATAGCAGGATGGTGGAGCAGAGCAGGATGCTGCAGCGGTGGAACAGCCGCTGAGTGGACAGGTGGAGCAGAGGAGGTCACAGCAGCAGCGGTGGTACAGCCGCCGGGTGGAGCCGAACAGGAGGCAGCAGCTAAGGGTAACACAGCCGCCGCGTGGAGCAGAACAGGATGCAGCAGCGAAGCTGGAACAGCCGCTGGGTGGAGCAGAGCAGGATGGAGCAGCGATGGAGGAGCCGCCGGGTGGAGCAGAACCCGAATGCAGCAGCAGCCATGGAACAGCCGCTGAGTGGAGAGGTGGAACAGCAGCCCTTTGGATCAGCCCAGGAAATAGCAGTGGAGGTGGAACAGAAGCCGGGTGTAGCAGAAGAGGATGCAGCAGCGGAGGTGTTGCAGCGGCCGGGTGGAGCAGAGCAGGAGGCAGCTGCTACGGGTGACACAGCCGCCGGGTGGAGCAGAACAGGATGCAGCATTGGAGGTGGAACAGCTGCTGGGTAGACCAGAGCTGGGTGCCTCAGCGGTGTAACAGCCGCTGAGCGGACAGGTGGAGCAGAGCAGGTCACAGCAACAGCGGTGGAACAGCCCCTGAGTGGAGAGGTGGAACAGCAGCCATGTGGAGCAGAGCAGGACGCAGCTGCTAAGGGTGACACAGCCGCCGGGTGGAGCAGAGCAGGATGGAGCAGCGGTGGAGGAGCCGCCGGGTGGAGCAGAACAGGAGGAAGGAGCGGAGGTGGAACAGCCACTGAGTGGAGAGGTGGAACAGCAGCCATGTGGATCAGCCCAGGAAATAGCAGTGGAGGTGGAACAGAAGCCGGGTGTAGCAGAAGAGGATGCAGCAGCGGAGGTGTTGCAGCGGCCGGGTGGAGCAGAGCAGGAGGCAGCTGCTACGGGTGACACAGCCGCCGGGTGGAGCAGAACAGGATGCAGCATTGGAGGTGGAACAGCTGCTGGGTAGACCAGAGCTGGGTGCCTCAGCGGTGTAACAGCCGCTGAGCGGACAGGTGGAGCAGAGCAGGTCACAGCAACAGCGGTGGAACAGCCCCTGAGTGGAGAGGTGGAGCAGCCGCCGGGTGGAGCAGAACAGGAGGCAGCAGCTAAGGGTAACACAGCCGCCGCGTGGAGCAGAACAGGATGCAGCAGCGAAGCTGGAACAGCCGCTGGGTGGAGCAGAATAGGATGGAGCAGCGGTGGAGGAGCCGCCGGGTGGAGCAGAACAGGAGGAAGGAGCGGAGGTGGAACAGCCGCTGAGTGGAGCGGTGGAACAGCAGCCATGTGGAGCAGAGCAGGAGGCAGCAGTGGAGGTGGAACAGCCGCCGGATGGAGCATAACAGGATGCAGCAGCAGCGGTGGAGGAGCCGCTAAGTGGAGAGGTGGAACAGCAGCCGCTTGGATCAGACCAGGACATAGCAGCGGAGGTGGAACAGCAGCCCGGTCGAGCATAGCAGGATGGTGGAGCAGAGCAGGATGCTGCAGCGGTGGAACAGCCGCTGAGTGGACAGGTGGAGCAGAGGAGGTCACAGCAGCAGCGGTGGTACAGCCGCCGGGTGGAGCCGAACAGGAGGCAGCAGCTAAGGGTAACACAGCCGCCGCGTGGAGCAGAACAGGATGCAGCAGCGAAGCTGGAACAGCCGCTGGGTGGAGCAGAGCAGGATGGAGCAGCGATGGAGGAGCCGCCGGGTGGAGCAGAACCCGAATGCAGCAGCAGCCATGGAACAGCCGCTGAGTGGAGAGGTGGAACAGCAGCCCTGTGGATCAGCCCAGGAAATAGCAGTGGAGGTGGAACAGAAGCCGGGTGTAGCAGAAGAGGATGCAGCAGCGGAGGTGTTGCAGCGGCCGGGTGGAGCAGAGCAGGAGGCAGCTGCTACGGGTGACACAGCCGCCGGGTGGAGCAGAACAGGATGCAGCATTGGAGGTGGAACAGCTGCAGGGTAGACCAGAGCTGGGTGCCTCAGCGGTGTAACAGCCGCTGAGCGGACAGGTGGAGCAGAGCAGGTCACAGCAACAGCGGTGGAACAGCCCCTGAGTGGAGAGGTGGAGCAGCCGCCGGGTGGAGCAGAACAGGAGGCAGGAGCGGAGGTGGAACAGCCGCTAAGTGGAGAGGTGGAACAGCAGCCGCTTGGATCAGACCAGGACATAGCAGCGGAGGTGGAACAGCAGCCCGGTCGAGCATAGCAGGATGGTGGAGCAGAGCAGGATGCTGCAGCGGTGGAACAGCCGCTGAGTGGACAGGTGGAGCAGAGGAGGTCACAGCAGCAGCGGTGGTACAGCCGCCGGGTGGAGCCGAACAGGAGGCAGCAGCTAAGGGTAACACAGCCGCCGCGTGGAGCAGAACAGGATGCAGCAGCGAAGCTGGAACAGCCGCTGGGTGGAGCAGAGCAGGATGGAGCAGCGATGGAGGAGCCGCCGGGTGGAGCAGAACCCGAATGCAGCAGCAGCCATGGAACAGCCGCTGAGTGGAGAGGTGGAACAGCAGCCCTTTGGATCAGCCCAGGAAATAGCAGTGGAGGTGGAACAGAAGCCGGGTGTAGCAGAAGAGGATGCAGCAGCGGAGGTGTTGCAGCGGCCGGGTGGAGCAGAGCAGGAGGCAGCTGCTACGGGTGACACAGCCGCCGGGTGGAGCAGAACAGGATGCAGCATTGGAGGTGGAACAGCTGCTGGGTAGACCAGAGCTGGGTGCCTCAGCGGTGTAACAGCCGCTGAGCGGACAGGTGGAGCAGAGCAGGTCACAGCAACAGCGGTGGAACAGCCCCTGAGTGGAGAGGTGGAACAGCAGCCATGTGGAGCAGAGCAGGACGCAGCTGCTAAGGGTGACACAGCCGCCGGGTGGAGCAGAGCAGGATGGAGCAGCGGTGGAGGAGCCGCCGGGTGGAGCAGAACAGGAGGAAGGAGCGGAGGTGGAACAGCCACTGAGTGGAGAGGTGGAACAACAGCCATGTGGAGCAGAGCAGGAGGTAGCAGTGGAGGTGACACAGCCGCTGGGTGGGGCAGAACAGGAGGCAGGAGCGGAGGTGGAACAGCCACTGAGTGGAGAGGTGGAACAGCAGCCATGTGGATCAGCCCAGGAAATAGCAGTGGAGGTGTAACAGAAGCCGGGTGTTGCAGAAGAGGATTCAGCAGCGGAGGTGTTGCAGCGGCCGGGTGGAGCAGAGCAGGAGGCAGCTGCTACGGGTGACACAGCCGCCGGGTGGAGCAGAACAGGATGCAGCATTGGAGGTGGAACAGCTGCTGGGTAGACCAGAGCTGGGTGCCTCAGCGGTGTAACAGCCGCTGAGCGGACAGGTGGAGCAGAGCAGGTCACAGCAACAGCGGTGGAACAGCCCCTGAGTGGAGAGGTGGAGCAGCCGCCGGGTGGAGCAGAACAGGAGGCAGCAGCTAAGGGTAACACAGCCGCCGCGTGGAGCAGAACAGGATGCAGCAGCGAAGCTGGAACAGCCGCTGGGTGGAGCAGAATAGGATGGAGCAGCGGTGGAG
The DNA here is from genome assembly GCA_027123335.1 of Amphiprion clarkii. Taxonomy (NCBI): domain Eukaryota; kingdom Metazoa; phylum Chordata; class Actinopteri; family Pomacentridae; genus Amphiprion; species Amphiprion clarkii. Next base: position 33,449,336 of record CM049581.1, on the reverse strand, counting down.
GAGCCGCCGGGTGGAGCAGAACAGGAGGAAGGAGCGGAGGTGGAACAGCCGCTGAGTGGAGAGGTGGAACAGCAGCCATGTGGAGCAGAGCAGGAGGCAGCAGTGGAGGTGCAACAGCCGCCGGATGGAGCATAACAGGATGCAGCAGCAGCGGTGGAACAGCCGCTAAGTGGAGAGGTGGAACAGCAGCCGCTTGGATCAGACCAGGACATAGCAGCGGAGGTGGAACAGCAGCCCGGTCGAGCATAGCAGGATGGTGGAGCAGAGCAGGATGCTGCAGCGGTGGAACAGCCGCCGGGTGGAGCCGAACAGGAGGCAACAGCGGAGATGGAGCGGCGGCCACATGGAGCAGAGCAGGACGCAGCTGCTAAGGGTGACACAGCCGCCGGGTGGAGCCGAACAGGAGGCAGCAGCTAAGGGTAACACAGCCGCCGCGTGGAGCAGAACAGGATGCAGCAGCGAAGCTGGAACAGCCGCTGGGTGGAGCAGAGCAGGATGGAGCAGCGGTGGAGGAGCCGCCGGGTGGAGCAGAACAGGAGGAAGGAGCGGAGGTGGAACAGCCGCTGAGTGGAGAGGTGGAACAGCAGCCATGTGGAGCAGAGCAGGAGGCAGCAGTGGAGGTGGAACAGCCGCCGGATGGAGCATAACAGGATGCAGCAGCAGCGGTGGAGGAGCCGCCGGGTGGAGGAGAACAGGAGGAAGGAGCGGAGGTGGAACAGCCACTGAGTGGAGAGGTGGAACAGCAGCCATGTGGAGCAGAGCAGGATGCAACGGTGGAGGTGGAACAGCCGCCGGGTGGAGCAGAACCGGAATGCAGCAGCAGCCATGGAACAGCCGCTGAGTGGAGAGGTGGAACAGCAGCCATGTGGATCAGCCCAGGAAATAGCAGTGGAGGTGGAACAGAAGCCGGGTGTAGCAGAAGAGGATGCAGCAGCGGAGGTGTTGCAGCGGCCGGGTGGAGCAGAGCAGGAGGCAGCTGCTACGGGTGACACAGCCGCCGGGTGGAGCAGAACAGGATGCAGCATTGGAGGTGGAACAGCTGCTGGGTAGACCAGAGCTGGGTGCCTCAGCGGTGTAACAGCCGCTGAGCGGACAGGTGGAGCAGAGCAGGTCACAGCAACAGCGGTGGAACAGCCCCTGAGTGGAGAGGTGGAGCAGCCGCCGGGTGGAGCAGAACAGGAGGCAGCAGCTAAGGGTAACACAGCCGCCGCGTGGAGCAGAACAGGATGCAGCAGCGAAGCTGGAACAGCCGCTGGGTGGAGCAGAGCAGGATGGAGCAGCGATGGAGGAGCCGCCGGGTGGAGCAGAACAGGAGGAAGGAGCGGAGGTGGAACAGCCGCTGAGTGGAGCGGTGGAACAGCAGCCATGTGGAGCAGAGCAGGAGGCAGCAGCTCAGGGTAACACAGCCGCCGCGTGGAGCAGAACAGGATGCAGCAGCGAAGCTGGAACAGCCGCTGGGTGGAGCAGAATAGGATGGAGCAGCGGTGGAGGAGCTGCCGGGTGGAGCAGAACAGGAGGAAGGAGCGGAGGTGGAACAGCCGCTGAGTGGAGCGGTGGAACAGCAGCCATGTGGAGCAGAGCAGGAGGCAGCAGTGGAGGTGGAACAGCCGCCGGATGGAGCATAACAGGATGCAGCAGCAGCGGTGGAGGAGCCGCTAAGTGGAGAGGTGGAACAGCAGCCGCTTGGATCAGACCAGGACATAGCAGCGGAGGTGGAACAGCAGCCCGGTCGAGCATAGCAGGATGGTGGAGCAGAGCAGGATGCTGCAGCGGTGGAACAGTCGCTGAGTGGACAGGTGGAGCAGAGGAGGTCACAGCAGCAGCGGTGGTACAGCCGCCGGGTGGAGCCGAACAGGAGGCAGCAGCTAAGGGTAACACAGCCGCCGCGTGGAGCAGAACAGGATGCAGCAGCGAAGCTGGAACAGCCGCTGGGTGGAGCAGAGCAGGATGGAGCAGCGATGGAGGAGCCGCCGGGTGGAGCAGAACCCGAATGCAGCAGCAGCCATGGAACAGCCGCTGAGCGGACAGGTGGAGCAGAGCAGGTCACAGCAACAGCGGTGGAACAGCCCTGAGTGGAGAGGTGGAACAGCAGCCATGTGGAGCAGAGCAGGACGCAGCTGCTAAGGGTGACACAGCCGCCGGGTGGAGCAGAGCAGGATGGAGCAGCGGTGGAGGAGCCGCCGGGTGGAGCAGAACAGGAGGAAGGAGCGGAGGTGGAACAGCCACTGAGTGGAGAGGTGGAACAGCAGCCATGTGGAGCAGAGCAGGAGGTAGCAGTGGAGGTGACACAGCCGCTGGGTGGGGCAGAACAGGAGGCAGGAGCGGAGGTGGAACAGCCACTGAGTGGAGAGGTGGAACAGCAGCCATGTGGATCAGCCCAGGAAATAGCAGTGGAGGTGGAACAGAAGCCGGGTGTAGCAGAAGAGGATGCAGCAGCGGAGGTGTTGCAGCGGCCGGGTGGAGCAGAGCAGGAGGCAGCTGCTACGGGTGACACAGCCGCCGGGTGGAGCAGAACAGGAGGAAGGAGCGGAGGTGGAACAGCCGCTGAGTGGAGCGGTGGAACAGCAGCCATGTGGAGCAGAGCAGGAGGCAGCAGTGGAGGTGGAACAGCCGCCGGATGGAGCATAACAGGATGCAGCAGCAGCGGTGGAGGAGCCGCTAAGTGGAGAGGTGGAACAGCAGCCGCTTGGATCAGACCAGGACATAGCAGCGGAGGTGGAACAGCAGCCCGGTCGAGCATAGCAGGATGGTGGAGCAGAGCAGGATGCTGCAGCGGTGGAACAGCCGCTGAGTGGACAGGTGGAGCAGAGGAGGTCACAGCAGCAGCGGTGGTACAGCCGCCGGGTGGAGCCGAACAGGAGGCAGCAGCTAAGGGTAACACAGCCGCCGCGTGGAGCAGAACAGGATGCAGCAGCGAAGCTGGAACAGCCGCTGGGTGGAGCAGAGCAGGATGGAGCAGCGATGGAGGAGCCGCCGGGTGGAGCAGAACCCGAATGCAGCAGCAGCCATGGAACAGCCGCTGAGTGGAGAGGTGGAACAGCAGCCCTTTGGATCAGCCCAGGAAATAGCAGTGGAGGTGGAACAGAAGCCGGGTGTAGCAGAAGAGGATGCAGCAGCGGAGGTGTTGCAGCGGCCGGGTGGAGCAGAGCAGGAGGCAGCTGCTACGGGTGACACAGCCGCCGGGTGGAGCAGAACAGGATGCAGCATTGGAGGTGGAACAGCTGCTGGGTAGACCAGAGCTGGGTGCCTCAGCGGTGTAACAGCCGCTGAGCGGACAGGTGGAGCAGAGCAGGTCACAGCAACAGCGGTGGAACAGCCCCTGAGTGGAGAGGTGGAGCAGCCGCCGGGTGGAGCAGAACAGGAGGCAGGAGCGGAGGTGGAACAGCCGCTAAGTGGAGAGGTGGAACAGCAGCCGCTTGGATCAGACCAGGACATAGCAGCGGAGGTGGAACAGCAGCCCGGTCGAGCATAGCAGGATGGTGGAGCAGAGCAGGATGCTGCAGCGGTGGAACAGCCGCTGAGTGGACAGGTGGAGCAGAGGAGGTCACAGCAGCAGCGGTGGTACAGCTGCCGGGTGGAGCCGAACAGGAGGCAGCAGCTAAGGGTAACACAGCCGCCGCGTGGAGCAGAACAGGATGCAGCAGCGAAGCTGGAACAGCCGCTGGGTGGAGCAGAGCAGGATGGAGCAGCGATGGAGGAGCCGCCGGGTGGAGCAGAACCCGAATGCAGCAGCAGCCATGGAACAGCCGCTGAGTGGAGAGGTGGAACAGCAGCCCTTTGGATCAGCCCAGGAAATAGCAGTGGAGGTGGAACAGAAGCCGGGTGTAGCAGAAGAGGATGCAGCAGCGGAGGTGTTGCAGCGGCCGGGTGGAGCAGAGCAGGAGGCAGCTGCTACGGGTGACACAGCCGCCGGGTGGAGCAGAACAGGATGCAGCATTGGAGGTGGAACAGCTGCTGGGTAGACCAGAGCTGGGTGCCTCAGCGGTGTAACAGCCGCTGAGCGGACAGGTGGAGCAGAGCAGGTCACAGCAACAGCGGTGGAACAGCCCCTGAGTGGAGAGGTGGAACAGCAGCCATGTGGAGCAGAGCAGGACGCAGCTGCTAAGGGTGACACAGCCGCCGGGTGGAGCAGAGCAGGATGGAGCAGCGGTGGAGGAGCCGCCGGGTGGAGCAGAACAGGAGGAAGGAGCGGAGGTGGAACAGCCACTGAGTGGAGAGGTGGAACAACAGCCATGTGGAGCAGAGCAGGAGGTAGCAGTGGAGGTGACACAGCCGCTGGGTGGGGCAGAACAGGAGGCAGGAGCGGAGGTGGAACAGCCACTGAGTGGAGAGGTGGAACAGCAGCCATGTGGATCAGCCCAGGAAATAGCAGTGGAGGTGTAACAGAAGCCGGGTGTAGCAGAAGAGGATGCAGCAGCGGAGGTGTTGCAGCGGCCGGGTGGAGCAGAGCAGGAGGCAGCTGCTACGGGTGACACAGCCGCCGGGTGGAGCAGAACAGGATGCAGCATTGGAGGTGGAACAGCTGCTGGGTAGACCAGAGCTGGGTGCCTCAGCGGTGTAACAGCCGCTGAGCGGACAGGTGGAGCAGAGCAGGTCACAGCAACAGCGGTGGAACAGCCCCTGAGTGGAGAGGTGGAGCAGCCGCCGGGTGGAGCAGAACAGGAGGCAGCAGCTAAGGGTAACACAGCCGCCGCGTGGAGCAGAACAGGATGCAGCAGCGAAGCTGGAACAGCCGCTGGGTGGAGCAGAATAGGATGGAGCAGCGGTGGAGGAGCCGCCGGGTGGAGCAGAACAGGAGGAAGGAGCGGAGGTGGAACAGCCGCTGAGTGGAGAGGTGGAACAGCAGCCATGTGGAGCAGAGCAGGAGGCAGCAGTGGAGGTGGAACAGCCGCCGGATGGAGCATAACAGGATGCAGCAGCAGCGGTGGAACAGCCGCTAAGTGGAGAGGTGGAACAGCAGCCGCTTGGATCAGACCAGGACATAGCAGCGGAGGTGGAACAGCAGCCCGGTCGAGCATAGCAGGATGGTGGAGCAGAGCAGGATGCTGCAGCGGTGGAACAGCCGCCGGGTGGAGCCGAACAGGAGGCAACAGCGGAGATGGAGCGGCGGCCACATGGAGCAGAGCAGGACGCAGCTGCTAAGGGTGACACAGCCGCCGGGTGGAGCCGAACAGGAGGCAGCAGCTACGGGTAACACAGCCGCCGCGTGGAGCAGAACAGGATGCAGCAGCGAAGCTGGAACAGCCGCTGGGTGGAGCAGAATAGGATGGAGCAGCGGTGGAGGAGCCGCCGGGTGGAGCAGAACAGGAGGAAGGAGCGGAGGTGGAACAGCCGCTGAGTGGAGAGGTGGAACAGCAGCCATGTGGAGCAGAGCAGGAGGCAGCAGTGGAGGTGGAACAGCCGCCGGATGGAGCATAACAGGATGCAGCAGCAGCGGTGGAACAGCCGCTAAGTGGAGAGGTGGAACAGCAGCCGCTTGGATCAGACCAGGACATAGCAGCGGAGGTGGAACAGCAGCCCGGTCGAGCATAGCAGGATGGTGGAGCAGAGCAGGATGCTGCAGCGGTGGAACAGCCGCCGGGTGGAGCCGAACAGGAGGCAACAGCGGAGATGGAGCGGCGGCCACATGGAGCAGAGCAGGACGCAGCTGCTAAGGGTGACACAGCCGCCGGGTGGAGCCGAACAGGAGGCAGCAGCTACGGGTAACACAGCCGCCGCGTGGAGCAGAACAGGATGCAGCAGCGAAGCTGGAACAGCCGCTGGGTGGAGCAGAGCAGGATGGAGCAGCGATGGAGGAGCCGCCGGGTGGAGCAGAACAGGAGGAAGGAGCGGAGGTGGAACAGCCGCTGAGTGGAGCGGTGGAACAGCAGCCATGTGGAGCAGAGCAGGAGGCAGCAGTGGAGGTGGAACAGCCGCCGGATGGAGCATAACAGGATGCAGCAGCAGCGGTGGAGGAGCCGCCGGGTGGAGGAGAACAGGAGGAAGGAGCGGAGGTGGAACAGCCACTGAGTGGAGAGGTGGAACAGCAGCCATGTGGAGCAGAGCAGGATGCAACGGTGGAGGTGGAACAGCCGCCGGGTGGAGCAGAACCGGAATGCAGCAGCAGCCATGGAACAGCCGCTGAGTGGAGAGGTGGAACAGCAGCCATGTGGATCAGCCCAGGAAATAGCAGTGGAGGTGGAACAGAAGCCGGGTGTAGCAGAAGAGGATGCAGCAGCGGAGGTGTTGCAGCGGCCGGGTGGAGCACAGCAGGAGGCAGCTGCTACGGGTGACACAGCCGCCGGGTGGAGCAGAACAGGATGCAGCTGCTACGGGTGACACAGCCGCCGGGTGGAGCAGAACAGGATGCAGCATTGGAGGTGGAACAGCTGCTGGGTAGACCAGAGCTGGGTGCCTCAGCGGTGTAACAGCCGCTGAGCGGACAGGTGGAGCAGAGCAGGTCACAGCAACAGCGGTGGAACAGCCCCTGAGTGGAGAGGTGGAGCAGCCGCCGGGTGGAGCAGAACAGGAGGCAGCAGCTAAGGGTAACACAGCCGCCGCGTGGAGCAGAACAGGATGCAGCAGCGAAGCTGGAACAGCCGCTGGGTGGAGCAGAGCAGGATGGAGCAGCGATGGAGGAGCCGCCGGGTGGAGCAGAACAGGAGGAAGGAGCGGAGGTGGAACAGCCGCTGAGTGGAGCGGTGGAACAGCAGCCATGTGGAGCAGAGCAGGAGGCAGCAGCTCAGGGTAACACAGCCGCCGCGTGGAGCAGAACAGGATGCAGCAGCGAAGCTGGAACAGCCGCTGGGTGGAGCAGAATAGGATGGAGCAGCGGTGGAGGAGCTGCCGGGTGGAGCAGAACAGGAGGAAGGAGCGGAGGTGGAACAGCCGCTGAGTGGAGCGGTGGAACAGCAGCCATGTGGAGCAGAGCAGGAGGCAGCAGTGGAGGTGGAACAGCCGCCGGATGGAGCATAACAGGATGCAGCAGCAGCGGTGGAGGAGCCGCTAAGTGGAGAGGTGGAACAGCAGCCGCTTGGATCAGACCAGGACATAGCAGCGGAGGTGGAACAGCAGCCCGGTCGAGCATAGCAGGATGGTGGAGCAGAGCAGGATGCTGCAGCGGTGGAACAGCCGCTGAGTGGACAGGTGGAGCAGAGGAGGTCACAGCAGCAGCGGTGGTACAGCCGCCGGGTGGAGCCGAACAGGAGGCAGCAGCTAAGGGTAACACAGCCGCCGCGTGGAGCAGAACAGGATGCAGCAGCGAAGCTGGAACAGCCGCTGGGTGGAGCAGAGCAGGATGGAGCAGCGATGGAGGAGCCGCCGGGTGGAGCAGAACCCGAATGCAGCAGCAGCCATGGAACAGCCGCTGAGCGGACAGGTGGAGCAGAGCAGGTCACAGCAACAGCGGTGGAACAGCCCCTGAGTGGAGAGGTGGAACAGCAGCCATGTGGAGCAGAGCAGGACGCAGCTGCTAAGGGTGACACAGCCGCCGGGTGGAGCAGAGCAGGATGGAGCAGCGGTGGAGGAGCCGCCGGGTGGAGCAGAACAGGAGGAAGGAGCGGAGGTGGAACAGCCACTGAGTGGAGAGGTGGAACAGCAGCCATGTGGATCAGCCCAGGAAATAGCAGTGGAGGTGGAACAGAAGCCGGGTGTAGCAGAAGAGGATGCAGCAGCGGAGGTGTTGCAGCGGCCGGGTGGAGCAGAGCAGGAGGCAGCTGCTACGGGTGACACAGCCGCCGGGTGGAGCAGAACAGGAGGAAGGAGCGGAGGTGGAACAGCCGCTGAGTGGAGCGGTGGAACAGCAGCCATGTGGAGCAGAGCAGGAGGCAGCAGTGGAGGTGGAACAGCCGCCGGATGGAGCATAACAGGATGCAGCAGCAGCGGTGGAGGAGCCGCTAAGTGGAGAGGTGGAACAGCAGCCGCTTGGATCAGACCAGGACATAGCAGCGGAGGTGGAACAGCAGCCCGGTCGAGCATAGCAGGATGGTGGAGCAGAGCAGGATGCTGCAGCGGTGGAACAGCCGCTGAGTGGACAGGTGGAGCAGAGGAGGTCACAGCAGCAGCGGTGGTACAGCCGCCGGGTGGAGCCGAACAGGAGGCAGCAGCTAAGGGTAACACAGCCGCCGCGTGGAGCAGAACAGGATGCAGCAGCGAAGCTGGAACAGCCGCTGGGTGGAGCAGAGCAGGATGGAGCAGCGATGGAGGAGCCGCCGGGTGGAGCAGAACCCGAATGCAGCAGCAGCCATGGAACAGCCGCTGAGTGGAGAGGTGGAACAGCAGCCCTTTGGATCAGCCCAGGAAATAGCAGTGGAGGTGGAACAGAAGCCGGGTGTAGCAGAAGAGGATGCAGCAGCGGAGGTGTTGCAGCGGCCGGGTGGAGCAGAGCAGGAGGCAGCTGCTACGGGTGACACAGCCGCCGGGTGGAGCAGAACAGGATGCAGCATTGGAGGTGGAACAGCTGCTGGGTAGACCAGAGCTGGGTGCCTCAGCGGTGTAACAGCCGCTGAGCGGACAGGTGGAGCAGAGCAGGTCACAGCAACAGCGGTGGAACAGCCCCTGAGTGGAGAGGTGGAACAGCAGCCATGTGGAGCAGAGCAGGACGCAGCTGCTAAGGGTGACACAGCCGCCGGGTGGAGCAGAGCAGGATGGAGCAGCGGTGGAGGAGCCGCCGGGTGGAGCAGAACAGGAGGAAGGAGCGGAGGTGGAACAGCCACTGAGTGGAGAGGTGGAACAGCAGCCATGTGGATCAGCCCAGGAAATAGCAGTGGAGGTGAACAGAAGCCGGGTGTAGCAGAAGAGGATGCAGCAGCAGAGGTGTTGCAGCGGCCGGGTGGAGCAGAGCAGGAGGCAGCTGCTACGGGTGACACAGCCGCCGGGTGGAGCAGAACAGGATGCAGCATTGGAGGTGGAACAGCTGCTGGGTAGACCAGAGCTGGGTGCCTCAGCGGTGTAACAGCCGCTGAGCGGACAGGTGGAGCAGAGCAGGTCACAGCAACAGCGGTGGAACAGCCCCTGAGTGGAGAGGTGGAGCAGCCGCCGGGTGGAGCAGAACAGGAGGCAGCAGCTAAGGGTAACACAGCCGCCGCGTGGAGCAGAACAGGATGCAGCAGCGAAGCTGGAACAGCCGCTGGGTGGAGCAGAATAGGATGGAGCAGCGGTGGAGGAGCTGCCGGGTGGAGCAGAACAGGAGGAAGGAGCGGAGGTGGAACAGCCGCTGAGTGGAGCGGTGGAACAGCAGCCATGTGGAGCAGAGCAGGAGGCAGCAGTGGAGGTGGAACAGCCGCCGGATGGAGCATAACAGGATGCAGCAGCAGCGGTGGAGGAGCCGCTAAGTGGAGAGGTGGAACAGCAGCCGCTTGGATCAGACCAGGACATAGCAGCGGAGGTGGAACAGCAGCCCGGTCGAGCATAGCAGGATGGTGGAGCAGAGCAGGATGCTGCAGCGGTGGAACAGCCGCTGAGTGGACAGGTGGAGCAGAGGAGGTCACAGCAGCAGCGGTGGTACAGCCGCCGGGTGGAGCCGAACAGGAGGCAGCAGCTAAGGGTAACACAGCCGCCGCGTGGAGCAGAACAGGATGCAGCAGCGAAGCTGGAACAGCCGCTGGGTGGAGCAGAATAGGATGGAGCAGCGGTGGAGGAGCCGCCGGGTGGAGCAGAACAGGAGGAAGGAGCGGAGGTGGAACAGCCGCTGAGTGGAGCGGTGGAACAGCAGCCATGTGGAGCAGAGCAGGAGGCAGCAGTGGAGGTGGAACAGCCGCCGGATGGAGCATAACAGGATGCAGCAGCAGCGGTGGAGGAGCCGCTAAGTGGAGAGGTGGAACAGCAGCCGCTTGGATCAGACCAGGACATAGCAGCGGAGGTGGAACAGCAGCCCGGTCGAGCATAGCAGGATGGTGGAGCAGAGCAGGATGCTGCAGCGGTGGAACAGCCGCTGAGTGGACAGGTGGAGCAGAGGAGGTCACAGCAGCAGCGGTGGTACAGCCGCCGGGTGGAGCCGAACAGGAGGCAGCAGCTAAGGGTAACACAGCCGCCGCGTGGAGCAGAACAGGATGCAGCAGCGAAGCTGGAACAGCCGCTGGGTGGAGCAGAGCAGGATGGAGCAGCGATGGAGGAGCCGCCGGGTGGAGCAGAACCGGAATGCAGCAGCAGCCATGGAACAGCCGCTGAGTGGAGAGGTGGAACAGCAGCCCTTGGATCAGCCCAGGAAATAGCAGTGGAGGTGGAACAGAAGCCGGGTGTAGCAGAAGAGGATGCAGCAGCGGAGGTGTTGCAGCGGCCGGGTGGAGCAGAGCAGGAGGCAGCTGCTACGGGTGACACAGCCGCCGGGTGGAGCAGAACAGGATGCAGCATTGGAGGTGGAACAGCTGCAGGGTAGACCAGAGCTGGGTGCCTCAGCGGTGTAACAGCCGCTGAGCGGACAGGTGGAGCAGAGCAGGTCACAGCAACAGCGGTGGAACAGCCCTGAGTGGAGAGGTGGAACAGCAGCCATGTGGAGCAGAGCAGGACGCAGCTGCTAAGGGTGACACAGCCGCCGGGTGGAGCAGAGCAGGATGGAGCAGCGGTGGAGTAGCCGCCGGGTGGAGCAGAACAGGAGGAAGGAGCGGAGGTGGAACAGCCGCTGAGTGGAGAGGTGGAACAGCAGCCATGTGGATCAGCCCAGGAAATAGCAGTGGAGGTGGAACAGAAGCCGGGTGTAGCAGAAGAGGATGCAGCAGCAGAGGTGTTGCAGCGGCCGGGTGGAGCAGAGCAGGAGGCAGCTGCTACGGGTGACACAGCCGCCGGGTGGAGCAGAACAGGATGCAGCATTGGAGGTGGAACAGCTGCTGGGTAGACCAGAGCTGGGTGCCTCAGCGGTGTAACAGCCGCTGAGCGGACAGGTGGAGCAGAGCAGGTCACAGCAACAGCGGTGGAACAGCCCCTGAGTGGAGAGGTGGAGCAGCCGCCGGGTGGAGCAGAACAGGAGGCAGCAGCTAAGGGTAACACAGCCGCCGCGTGGAGCAGAACAGGATGCAGCAGCGAAGCTGGAACAGCCGCTGGGTGGAGCAGAATAGGATGGAGCAGCGGTGGAGGAGCTGCCGGGTGGAGCAGAACAGGAGGAAGGAGCGGAGGTGGAACAGCCGCTGAGTGGAGCGGTGGAACAGCAGCCATGTGGAGCAGAGCAGGAGGCAGCAGTGGAGGTGGAACAGCCGCCGGATGGAGCATAACAGGATGCAGCAGCAGCGGTGGAGGAGCCGCTAAGTGGAGAGGTGGAACAGCAGCCGCTTGGATCAGACCAGGACATAGCAGCGGAGGTGGAACAGCAGCCCGGTCGAGCATACCAGGATGGTGGAGCAGAGCAGGATGCTGCAGCGGTGGAACAGCCGCTGAGTGGACAGGTGGAGCAGAGGAGGTCACAGCAGCAGCGGTGGTACAGCCGCCGGGTGGAGCCGAACAGGAGGCAGCAGCTAAGGGTAACACAGCCGCCGCGTGGAGCAGAACAGGATGCAGCAGCGAAGCTGGAACAGCCGCTGGGTGGAGCAGAGCAGGATGGAGCAGCGATGGAGGAGCCGCCGGGTGGAGCAGAACCCGAATGCAGCAGCAGCCATGGAACAGCCGCTGAGCGGACAGGTGGAGCAGAGCAGGTCACAGCAACAGCGGTGGAACAGCCCCTGAGTGGAGAGGTGGAACAGCAGCCATGTGGAGCAGAGCAGGACGCAGCTGCTAAGGGTGACACAGCCGCCGGGTGGAGCAGAGCAGGATGGAGCAGCGGTGGAGGAGCCGCCGGGTGGAGCAGAACAGGAGGAAGGAGCGGAGGTGGAACAGCCACTGAGTGGAGAGGTGGAACAGCAGCCATGTGGAGCAGAGCAGGAGGTAGCAGTGGAGGTGACACAGCCGCTGGGTGGGGCAGAACAGGAGGCAGGAGCGGAGGTGGAACAGCCACTGAGTGGAGAGGTGGAACAGCAGCCATGTGGATCAGCCCAGGACATAGCAGTGGAGGTGGAACAGAAGCCGGGTGTAGCAGAAGAGGATGCAGCAGCGGAGGTGTTGCAGCGGCCGGGTGGAGCAGAGCAGGAGGCAGCTGCTACGGGTGACACAGCCGCCGGGTGGAGCAGAACAGGATGCAGCATTGGAGGTGGAACAGCTGCTGGGTAGACCAGAGCTGGGTGCCTCAGCGGTGTAACAGCCGCTGAGCGGACAGGTGGAGCAGAGCAGGTCACAGCAACAGCGGTGGAACAGCCCTGAGTGGAGAGGTGGAGCAGCCGCCGGGTGGAGCAGAACAGGAGGCAGGAGCGGAGGTGGAACAGCCGCTAAGTGGAGAGGTGGAACAGCAGCCGCTTGGATCAGACCAGGACATAGCAGCGGAGGTGGAACAGCAGCCCGGTCGAGCATAGCAGGATGGTGGAGCAGAGCAGGATGCTGCAGCGGTGGAACAGCCGCTGAGTGGACAGGTGGAGCAGAGGAGGTCACAGCAGCAGCGGTGGTACAGCCGCCGGGTGGAGCCGAACAGGAGGCAGCAGCTAAGGGTAACACAGCCGCCGCGTGGAGCAGAACAGGATGCAGCAGCGAAGCTGGAACAGCCGCTGGGTGGAGCAGAGCAGGATGGAGCAGCGATGGAGGAGCCGCCGGGTGGAGCAGAACCCGAATGCAGCAGCAGCCATGGAACAGCCGCTGAGCGGACAGGTGGAGCAGAGCAGGTCACAGCAACAGCGGTGGAACAGCCCCTGAGTGGAGAGGTGGAACAGCAGCCATGTGGAGCAGAGCAGGACGCAGCTGCTAAGGGTGACACAGCCACCGGGTGGAGCAGAACAGGAGGCAGGAGCGGAGGTGGAACAGCAGCCATGTGGATCAGCCCAGGAAATAGCAGTGGAGGTGGAACAGAAGCCGGGTGTAGCAGAAGAGGATGCAGCAGCAGAGGTGTTGCAGCGGCCGGGTGGAGCAGAGCAGGAGGCAGCTGCTACGGGTGACACAGCCGCCGGGTGGAGCAGAACAGGATGCAGCATTGGAGGTGGAACAGCTGCTGGGTAGACCAGAGCTGGGTGCCTCAGCGGTGTAACAGCCGCTGAGCGGACAGGTGGAGCAGAGCAGGTCACAGCAACAGCGGTGGAACAGCCCCTGAGTGGAGAGGTGGAGCAGCCGCCGGGTGGAGCAGAACAGGAGGCAGCAGCTAAGGGTAACACAGCCGCCGCGTGGAGCAGAACAGGATGCAGCAGCGAAGCTGGAACAGCCGCTGGGTGGAGCAGAATAGGATGGAGCAGCGGTGGAGGAGCTGCCGGGTGGAGCAGAACAGGAGGAAGGAGCGGAGGTGGAACAGCCGCTGAGTGGAGCGGTGGAACAGCAGCCATGTGGAGCAGAGCAGGAGGCAGCAGTGGAGGTGGAACAGCCGCCGGATGGAGCATAACAGGATGCAGCAGCAGCGGTGGAGGAGCCGCTAAGTGGAGAGGTGGAACAGCAGCCGCTTGGATCAGACCAGGACATAGCAGCGGAGGTGGAACAGCAGCCCGGTCGAGCATACCAGGATGGTGGAGCAGAGCAGGATGCTGCAGCGGTGGAACAGCCGCTGAGTGGACAGGTGGAGCAGAGGAGGTCACAGCAGCAGCGGTGGTACAGCCGCCGGGTGGAGCCGAACAGGAGGCAGCAGCTAAGGGTAACACAGCCGCCGCGTGGAGCAGAACAGGATGCAGCAGCGAAGCTGGAACAGCCGCTGGGTGGAGCAGAATAGGATGGAGCAGCGGTGGAGGAGCCGCCGGGTGGAGCAGAACAGGAGGAAGGAGCGGAGGTGGAACAGCCGCTGAGTGGAGCGGTGGAACAGCAGCCATGTGGAGCAGAGCAGGAGGCAGCAGTGGAGGTGGAACAGCCGCCGGATGGAGCATAACAGGATGCAGCAGCAGCGGTGGAGGAGCCGCTAAGTGGAGAGGTGGAACAGCAGCCGCTTGGATCAGACCAGGACATAGCAGCGGAGGTGGAACAGCAGCCCGGTCGAGCATAGCAGGATGGTGGAGCAGAGCAGGATGCTGCAGCGGTGGAACAGCCGCTGAGTGGACAGGTGGAGCAGAGGAGGTCACAGCAGCAGCGGTGGTACAGCCGCCGGGTGGAGCCGAACAGGAGGCAGCAGCTAAGGGTAACACAGCCGCCGCGTGGAGCAGAACAGGATGCAGCAGCGAAGCTGGAACAGCCGCTGGGTGGAGCAGAGCAGGATGGAGCAGCGATGGAGGAGCCGCCGGGTGGAGCAGAACCCGAATGCAGCAGCAGCCATGGAACAGCCGCTGAGTGGAGAGGTGGAACAGCAGCCCTTTGGATCAGCCCAGGAAATAGCAGTGGAGGTGGAACAGAAGCCGGGTGTAGCAGAAGAGGATGCAGCAGCGGAGGTGTTGCAGCGGCCGGGTGGAGCAGAGCAGGAGGCAGCTGCTACGGGTGACACAGCCGCCGGGTGGAGCAGAACAGGATGCAGCATTGGAGGTGGAACAGCTGCAGGGTAGACCAGAGCTGGGTGCCTCAGCGGTGTAACAGCCGCTGAGCGGACAGGTGGAGCAGAGCAGGTCACAGCAACAGCGGTGGAACAGCCCCTGAGTGGAGAGGTGGAACAGCAGCCATGTGGAGCAGAGCAGGACGCAGCTGCTAAGGGTGACACAGCCGCCGGGTGGAGCAGAGCAGGATGGAGCAGCGGTGGAGTAGCCGCCGGGTGGAGCAGAACAGGAGGAAGGAGCGGAGGTGGAACAGCCACTGAGTGGAGAGGTGGAACAGCAGCCATGTGGATCAGCCCAGGAAATAGCAGTGGAGGTTGAACAGAAGCCGGGTGTAGCAGAAGAGGATGCAGCAGCAGAGGTGTTGCAGCGGCCGGGTGGAGCAGAGCAGGAGGCAGCTGCTACGGGTGACACAGCCGCCGGGTGGAGCAGAACAGGATGCAGCATTGGAGGTGGAACAGCTGCTGGGTAGACCAGAGCTGGGTGCCTCAGCGGTGTAACAGCCGCTGAGCGGACAGGTGGAGCAGAGCAGGTCACAGCAACAGCGGTGGAACAGCCCCTGAGTGGAGAGGTGGAGCAGCCGCCGGGTGGAGCAGAACAGGAGGCAGCAGCTAAGGGTAACACAGCCGCCGCGTGGAGCAGAACAGGATGCAGCAGCGAAGCTGGAACAGCCGCTGGGTGGAGCAGAATAGGATGGAGCAGCGGTGGAGGAGCTGCCGGGTGGAGCAGAACAGGAGGAAGGAGCGGAGGTGGAACAGCCGCTGAGTGGAGCGGTGGAACAGCAGCCATGTGGAGCAGAGCAGGAGGCAGCAGTGGAGGTGGAACAGCCGCCGGATGGAGCATAACAGGATGCAGCAGCAGCGGTGGAGGAGCCGCTAAGTGGAGAGGTGGAACAGCAGCCGCTTGGATCAGACCAGGACATAGCAGCGGAGGTGGAACAGCAGCCCGGTCGAGCATACCAGGATGGTGGAGCAGAGCAGGATGCTGCAGCGGTGGAACAGCCGCTGAGTGGACAGGTGGAGCAGAGGAGGTCACAGCAGCAGCGGTGGTACAGCCGCCGGGTGGAGCCGAACAGGAGGCAGCAGCTAAGGGTAACACAGCCGCCGCGTGGAGCAGAACAGGATGCAGCAGCGAAGCTGGAACAGCCGCTGGGTGGAGCAGAGCAGGATGGAGCAGCGATGGAGGAGCCGCCGGGTGGAGCAGAACCCGAATGCAGCAGCAGCCATGGAACAGCCGCTGAGCGGACAGGTGGAGCAGAGCAGGTCACAGCAACAGCGGTGGAACAGCCCCTGAGTGGAGAGGTGGAACAGCAGCCATGTGGAGCAGAGCAGGACGCAGCTGCTAAGGGTGACACAGCCGCCGGGTGGAGCAGAGCAGGATGGAGCAGCGGTGGAGGAGCCGCCGGGTGGAGCAGAACAGGAGGAAGGAGCGGAGGTGGAACAGCCACTGAGTGGAGAGGTGGAACAGCAGCCATGTGGAGCAGAGCAGGAGGTAGCAGTGGAGGTGACACAGCCGCTGGGTGGGGCAGAACAGGAGGCAGGAGCGGAGGTGGAACAGCCACTGAGTGGAGAGGTGGAACAGCAGCCATGTGGATCAGCCCAGGACATAGCAGTGGAGGTGGAACAGAAGCCGGGTGTAGCAGAAGAGGATGCAGCAGCGGAGGTGTTGCAGCGGCCGGGTGGAGCAGAGCAGGAGGCAGCTGCTACGGGTGACACAGCCGCCGGGTGGAGCAGAACAGGATGCAGCATTGGAGGTGGAACAGCTGCTGGGTAGACCAGAGCTGGGTGCCTCAGCGGTGTAACAGCCGCTGAGCGGACAGGTGGAGCAGAGCAGGTCACAGCAACAGCGGTGGAACAGCCCCTGAGTGGAGAGGTGGAGCAGCCGCCGGGTGGAGCAGAACAGGAGGCAGGAGCGGAGGTGGAACAGCCGCTAAGTGGAGAGGTGGAACAGCAGCCGCTTGGATCAGACCAGGACATAGCAGCGGAGGTGGAACAGCAGCCCGGTCGAGCATAGCAGGATGGTGGAGCAGAGCAGGATGCTGCAGCGGTGGAACAGCCGCTGAGTGGACAGGTGGAGCAGAGGAGGTCACAGCAGCAGCGGTGGTACAGCCGCCGGGTGGAGCCGAACAGGAGGCAGCAGCTAAGGGTAACACAGCCGCCGCGTGGAGCAGAACAGGATGCAGCAGCGAAGCTGGAACAGCCGCTGGGTGGAGCAGAGCAGGATGGAGCAGCGATGGAGGAGCCGCCGGGTGGAGCAGAACCCGAATGCAGCAGCAGCCATGGAACAGCCGCTGAGCGGACAGGTGGAGCAGAGCAGGTCACAGCAACAGCGGTGGAACAGCCCCTGAGTGGAGAGGTGGAACAGCAGCCATGTGGAGCAGAGCAGGACGCAGCTGCTAAGGGTGACACAGCCACCGGGTGGAGCAGACAGGATGGCAGCGGTGGAGGAGCCGCCGGGTGGAGCAGAACAGGAGGAAGGAGCGGAGGTGGAACAGCCACTGAGTGGAGAGGTGGAACAACAGCCATGTGGAGCAGAGCAGGAGCAGGAGGACAGCGGTGGAGGCAGGAGCGGAGGTGGAACAGCAGCCATGTGGATCAGCCCAGGAAATAGCAGTGGAGGTGGAACAGAAGCCGGGTGTAGCAGAAGAGGATGCAGCAGCAGAGGTGTTGCAGCGGCCGGGTGGAGCAGAGCAGGAGGCAGCTGCTACGGGTGACACAGCCGCCGGGTGGAGCAGAACAGGATGCAGCATTGGAGGTGGAACAGCTGCTGGGTAGACCAGAGCTGGGTGCCTCAGCGGTGTAACAGCCGCTGAGCGGACAGGTGGAGCAGAGCAGGTCACAGCAACAGCGGTGGAACAGCCCCTGAGTGGAGAGGTGGAGCAGCCGCCGGGTGGAGCAGAACAGGAGGCAGCAGCTAAGGGTAACACAGCCGCCGCGTGGAGCAGAACAGGATGCAGCAGCGAAGCTGGAACAGCCGCTGGGTGGAGCAGAATAGGATGGAGCAGCGGTGGAGGAGCTGCCGGGTGGAGCAGAACAGGAGGAAGGAGCGGAGGTGGAACAGCCGCTGAGTGGAGCGGTGGAACAGCAGCCATGTGGAGCAGAGCAGGAGGCAGCAGTGGAGGTGGAACAGCCGCCGGATGGAGCATAACAGGATGCAGCAGCAGCGGTGGAGGAGCCGCTAAGTGGAGAGGTGGAACAGCAGCCGCTTGGATCAGACCAGGACATAGCAGCGGAGGTGGAACAGCAGCCCGGTCGAGCATACCAGGATGGTGGAGCAGAGCAGGATGCTGCAGCGGTGGAACAGCCGCTGAGTGGACAGGTGGAGCAGAGGAGGTCACAGCAGCAGCGGTGGTACAGCCGCCGGGTGGAGCCGAACAGGAGGCAGCAGCTAAGGGTAACACAGCCGCCGCGTGGAGCAGAACAGGATGCAGCAGCGAAGCTGGAACAGCCGCTGGGTGGAGCAGAGCAGGATGGAGCAGCGATGGAGGAGCCGCCGGGTGGAGCAGAACCCGAATGCAGCAGCAGTCATGGAACAGCCGCTGAGCGGACAGGTGGAGCAGAGCAGGTCACAGCAACAGCGGTGGAACAGCCCCTGAGTGGAGAGGTGGAACAGCAGCCATGTGGAGCAGAGCAGGACGCAGCTGCTAAGGGTGACACAGCCGCCGGGTGGAGCAGAGCAGGATGGAGAAGCGGTGGAGGAGCCGCCGGGTGGAGCAGAACAGGAGGCAGGAGCGGAGGTGGAACAGCCACTGAGTGGAGAGGTGGAACAGCAGCCATGTGGATCAGCCCAGGAAATAGCAGTGGAGGTGGAACAGAAGCCGGGTGTAGCAGAAGAGGATGCAGCAGCGGAGGTGTTGCAGCGGCCGGGTGGAGCAGAGCAGGAGGCAGCTGCTACGGGTGACACAGCCGCCGGGTGGAGCAGAACAGGATGCAGCATTGGAGGTGGAACAGCTGCTGGGTAGACCAGAGCTGGGTGCCTCAGCGGTGTAACAGCCGCTGAGCGGACAGGTGGAGCAGAGCAGGTCACAGCAACAGCGGTGGAACAGCCCCTGAGTGGAGAGGTGGAGCAGCCGCCGGGTGGAGCAGAACAGGAGGCAGGAGCGGAGGTGGAACAGCCGCTAAGTGGAGAGGTGGAACAGCAGCCGCTTGGATCAGACCAGGACATAGCAGCGGAGGTGGAACAGCAGCCCGGTCGAGCATAGCAGGATGGTGGAGCAGAGCAGGATGCTGCAGCGGTGGAACAGCCGCTGAGTGGACAGGTGGAGCAGAGGAGGTCACAGCAGCAGCGGTGGTACAGCCGCCGGGTAGAGCAGAACAGGATGCAACAGCGGAGATGGAGCGGCGGCCACATGGAGCAGAGCAGGACGCAGCTGCTAAGGGTGACACAGCCGCCGGGTGGAGCCGAACAGGAGGCAGCAGCTAAGGGTAACACAGCCGCCGCGTGGAGCAGAACAGGATGCAGCAGCGAAGCTGGAACAGCCGCTGGGTGGAGCAGAGCAGGATGGAGCAGCGGTGGAGGAGCCGCCGGGTGGAGCAGAACAGGAGGAAGGAGCGGAGGTGGAACAGCCGCTGAGTGGAGAGGTGGAACAGCAGCCATGTGGAGCAGAGCAGGAGGCAGCAGTGGAGGTGGAACAGCCGCCGGATGGAGCATAACAGAATGCAGCAGCAGCGGTGGAGGAGCCGCCGGGTGGAGGAGAACAGGAGGACGGAGCGGAGGTGGAACAGCCACTGAGTGGAGAGGTGGAACAGCAGCCATGTGGAGCAGTGCAGGAGGCAGCAGTGGAGGTGGAACAGCCGCCGGATGGAGCATAACAGGATGCAGCAGCAGCGGTGGAGGAGCCGCTAAGTGGAGAGGTGGAACAGCAGCCGCTTGGATCAGACCAGGACATAGCAGCGGAGGTGGAACAGCAGCCCGGTCGAGCATAGCAGGATGGTGGAGCAGAGCAGGATGCTGCAGCGGTGGAACAGCCGCTGAGTGGACAGGTGGAGCAGAGGAGGTCACAGCAGCAGCGGTGGTACAGCCGCCGGGTGGAGCCGAACAGGAGGCAGCAGCTAAGGGTAACACAGCCGCCGCGTGGAGCAGAACAGGATGCAGCAGCGAAGCTGGAACAGCCGCTGGGTGGAGCAGAGCAGGATGGAGCAGCGATGGAGGAGCCGCCGGGTGGAGCAGAACCCGAATGCAGCAGCAGCCGTGGAACAGCCGCTGAGTGGAGAGGTGGAACAGCAGCCCTGTGGATCAGCCCAGGAAATAGCAGTGGAGGTGGAACAGAAGCCGGGTGTAGCAGAAGAGGATGCAGCAGCGGAGGTGTTGCAGCGGCCGGGTGGAGCAGAGCAGGAGGCAGCTGCTACGGGTGACACAGCCGCCGGGTGGAGCAGAACAGGATGCAGCATTGGAGGTGGAACAGCTGCTGGGTAGACCAGAGCTGGGTGCCTCAGCGGTGTAACAGCCGCTGAGCGGACAGGTGGAGCAGAGCAGGTCACAGCAACAGCGGTGGAACAGCCCCTGAGTGGAGAGGTGGAGCAGCCGCCGGGTGGAGCAGAACAGGAGGCAGGAGCGGAGGTGGAACAGCCGCTAAGTGGAGAGGTGGAACAGCAGCCGCTTGGATCAGACCAGGACATAGCAGCGGAGGTGGAACAGCAGCCCGGTCGAGCATAGCAGGATGGTGGAGCAGAGCAGGATGCTGCAGCGGTGGAACAGCCGCTGAGTGGACAGGTGGAGCAGAGGAGGTCACAGCAGCAGCAGTGGTACAGCCGCCGGGTGGAGCCGAACAGGAGGCAGCAGCTAAGGGTAACACAGCCGCCATGTGGAGCAGAGCAGGAGGCAGCAGTGGAGGTGGAACAGCCGCCTGATGGAGCATAACAGGATGCAGCAGCAGCGGTGGAACAGCCGCTAAGTGGAGAGGTGGAACAGCAGCCGCTTGGATCAGACCAGGACATAGCAGCGGAGGTGGAACAGCAGCCCGGTCGAGCATAGCAGGATGGTGGAGCAGAGCAGGATGCTGCAGCGGTGGAACAGCCGCTGAGTGGACAGGTGGAGCAGAGGAGGTCACAGCAGCAGCAGTGGTACAGCCGCCGCGTGGAGCAGAACAGGATGCAGCAGCGAAGCTGGACCAGCCGCTGGGTGTTCCAGAGCAGGATGGAGAAGCGGAGGTGGAACAGCCGTCGGGTGGAGCAGAGCCGGAATGCAGCAGCAGCCGTGGAACAGCCGCTGAGTGGACAGGTGGAGCAGAGCAGGTCACAGCAGCAGCGGTGGAACAGCCCCTGAGTGGAGAGGTGGAGCAGCCGCCGGGTAGAGCAGAACAGGAGGCAGCAGCTAAGGGTAA
This sequence comes from Amphiprion clarkii, assembly GCA_027123335.1. Lineage (NCBI taxonomy): Eukaryota > Metazoa > Chordata > Actinopteri > Pomacentridae > Amphiprion > Amphiprion clarkii. The sequence goes on along the minus strand of CM049581.1, from coordinate 33,428,594 downwards.
CACAGCCGCCGCGTGGAGCAGAACAGGATGCAGCAGCGAAGCTGGAACAGCTGCTGGGTAGACCAGAGCTGGGTGCCTCAGCGGTGTAACAGCCGCTGAGCGGACAGGTGGAGCAGAGCAGGTCACAGCAACAGCGGTGGAACAGCCCCTGAGTGGAGAGGTGGAGCAGCCGCCGGGTGGAGCAGAACAGGAGGCAGGAGCGGAGGTGGAACAGCCGCTGAGTGGAGAGGTGGATCAGCAGCCATGTGGAGCAGAGCAGGAGGCAGCAGTGGAGGTGGAACAGCCGCCGGATGGAGCATAACAGGATGCAGCAGCAGCGGTGGAACAGCCGCTAAGTGGAGAGGTGGAACAGCAGCCGCTTGGATCAGACCAGGACATAGCAGCGGAGGTGGAACAGCAGCCCGGTCGAGCATAGCAGGATGGTGGAGCAGAGCAGGATGCTGCAGCGGTGGAACAGCCGCTGAGTGGACAGGTGGAGCAGAGGAGGTCACAGCAGCAGCGGTGGTACAGCCGCCGGGTGGAGCCGAACAGGAGGCAGCAGCTAAGGGTAACACAGCCGCCGCGTGGAGCAGAACAGGATGCAGCAGCGAAGCTGGAACAGCCGCCGGGTGGAGCAGAGCAGGATGGAGCAGCGGTGGAGGAGCCGCCGGGTGGAGCAGAACAGGAGGCAGGAGCGGAGGTGGAACAGCCGCTGAGTGGAGAGGTGGAACAGCAGCCATGTGGAGCAGAGCAGGAGGCAGCAGTGGAGGTGGAACAGCCGCCGGGTGGAGCAGAGCAGGATGGAGCAGCGGTGGAGGAGCCGCCGGGTGGAGCAGAACAGGAGGAAGGAGCGGAGGTGGAACAGCCACTGAGTGGAGAGGTGGAACAGCAGCCCTGTGGATCAGCCCAGGAAATAGCAGTGGAGGTGGAACAGAAGCCGGGTGTAGCAGAAGAGGATGCAGCAGCGGAGGTGTTGCAGCGGCCGGGTGGAGCAGAGCAGGAGGCAGCTGCTACGGGTGACACAGCCGCCGGGTGGAGCAGAACAGGATGCAGCATTGGAGGTGGAACAGCTGCTGGGTAGACCAGAGCTGGGTGCCTCAGCGGTGTAACAGCCGCTGAGCGGACAGGTGGAGCAGAGCAGGTCACAGCAACAGCGGTGGAACAGCCCCTGAGTGGAGAGGTGGAGCAGCCGCCGGGTGGAGCAGAACAGGAGGCAGGAGCGGAGGTGGAACAGCCGCTGAGTGGAGAGGTGGAACAGCAGCCATGTGGAGCAGAGCAGGAGGCAGCAGTGGAGGTGGAACAGCCGCCGGATGGAGCATAACAGGATGCAGCAGCAGCGGTGGAGGAGCCGCTAAGTGGAGAGGTGGAACAGCAGCCGCTTGGATCAGACCAGGACATAGCAGCGGAGGTGGAACAGCAGCCCGGTCGAGCATAGCAGGATGGTGGAGCAGAGCAGGATGCTGCAGCGGTGGAACAGCCGCTGAGTGGACAGGTGGAGCAGAGGAGGTCACAGCAGCAGCGGTGGTACAGCCGCCGGGTAGAGCAGAACAGGATGCAACAGCGGAGATGGAGCGGCGGCCACATGGAGCAGAGCAGGACGCAGCTGCTAAGGGTGACACAGCCGCCGGGTGGAGCAGAGCAGGATGGAGCAGCGGTGGAGGAGCCGCCGGGTGGAGCAGAACAGGAGGAAGGAGCGGAGGTGGAACAGCCACTGAGTGGAGAGGTGGAACAGCAGCCATGTGGAGCAGAGCAGGAGGCAGCAGTGGAGGTGGAACAGCCGCCGGGTGGAGCAGAACCCGAATGCAGCAGCAGCCGTGGAACAGCCGCTGAGTGGAGAGGTGGAACAGCAGCCCTGTGGATCAGCCCAGGAAATAGCAGTGGAGGTGGAACAGAAGCCGGGTGTAGCAGAAGAGGATGCAGCAGCGGAGGTGTTGCAGCGGCCGGGTGGAGCAGAGCAGGAGGCAGCTGCTACGGGTGACACAGCCGCCGGGTGGAGCAGAACAGGATGCAGCATTGGAGGTGGAACAGCTGCTGGGTAGACCAGAGCTGGGTGCCTCAGCGGTGTAACAGCCGCTGAGCGGACAGGTGGAGCAGAGCAGGTCACAGCAACAGCGGTGGAACAGCCCCTGAGTGGAGAGGTGGAGCAGCCGCCGGGTGGAGCAGAACAGGAGGCAGGAGCGGAGGTGGAACAGCCGCTAAGTGGAGAGGTGGAACAGCAGCCATGTGGAGCAGAGCAGGAGGCAGCAGTGGAGGTGGAACAGCCGCCGGATGGAGCATAACAGGATGCAGCAGCAGCGGTGGAACAGCCCCTGAGTGGAGAGGTGGAGCCGCCGCTGGGTGTTGCAGAGCAGATTGCAGCAGTGGAGGTGGAACAGCTGCCGGGTGGAGCCGAGTAGGAGGCAGCGGCTAAGGGTGACACAGCCGCTGGGTGGAGCAGAGTTGGAGGCAGCAGCGGAGGTGGAACAGCCGGCGGGTGGAGCAGAGCAGGATGCAGCAGCGGAGGTGCCAACTGCGATAAGACTATACAACTGATCTTACTAATGTGCACCTTATTACTATTGATAGTAGCTTTTAACCTGTTGTATATCTTATTTTTCACTATTTATCTTTATTACTGTGTATGGATGAATCTGAATGTATTTCACACACTGTGGGCTGCTGGACACCTGAATTTCCCAACTGGGGATTGATAAAGTATCTTTATTTTCATCTATCTTCAAAACAACCACAAAGAGACACAAAACTGCTGCAAAGAGATTAGACAACCACAAAGTGACATAAAACAACCACGAGACACAAAACAACCACAGAGACACAAAATAACCACAAAAAAATATACAAAATGACAATAAAAACACAATATAACAACAAAAAGAGACAACCAAGCAAAGTACTATCAAAAAAGACACATAGCGACTAGAAAATGACACAAACTGACCACAAAACGACAGAGAACAGTACAGAGATTAAATGTAGCTACATAACTTCACAAAACAACAGCTAAGAGACAGAAACGATAGCAACAATTATACAAATAACAACAAGAAGAGGCAAAATAACAAAGAGACGAACCAGCTGCACAGTTTTACCTGATGAGTTCCTGCTGTCGCTGCAGCTGTCGCAGTCGCTGCTGCTTCAGCTCCTCTTCTGTCTCGTCCTGCAGCAAACACACTGTAAAAAACAACAATAATAACAAGAATCACTCAGAACCCACAATTATGAAACTGAAGCTGTTTGAATGGATAGTAAAAGACAGTTTGGCAGAGTGGTCTTTCGAAAAAAAAAATCACGAAAACACTAATAAAAATACAAAATTCTAACAAACATATTTCCATATCATGAAACACAACAAAATATAAGTATGCAATATTAATAATACATAATATTAATAAAACATAAAAAAAACACTTAATTGCTGAACAATGAAACAAATCTCAAGAGAATATAAACATAATTACACTAATAACAAAACACCAATGTAAATAAATCACTCAAAACCAAAATAACATACAACAGACATAATAAACCATGTATAATAATAATAATAGTCATAATAATAATAATAATAATAATAATCTCACACTTTCCACTCCTCAGCTCCACATCTTCGTCTGCTGTTTGCAGCCACCTGTCGCACAGGAACACCTGAGTTACTGGCTCCGCCCCTTCCTGTCCGTGAGGTGGCCAGCAGACCTCCACCCGGCTGCAGTGCCAGTCCAAGGCAGGGAATCCGGGTTCCACCTCCAACCGGAGCCGGACCAGAACCAGATGACCCAGAGAGCCGCTGGACCGAACCAGAACCGAACACGTCTGAGTAAACACAGCATGGTTCAACAACGGTGGAAGAGAAAAAAGCTACAAAGACACACAAAACAACTTGAAAGAGACACAAAACAACTACAAAATGCTACAAAATAACTGCAAATAAACACAAAATGACCATGGAGACACAAAAACAACCAAATATAGAAAAAAAATACTTAAAAAAAGACAAAACCAAAACAGACACAAAACAACTTCAAATGGCACAACATAGCTACAAAGAGACACAAAACAACTACAAAGAGACACAAACCTACAGACACACAAAACAATCACAAATATACACAAAACAACTACAACACGCTAAATGACCAAAAAGACACACAATAACAACGGCACACAAAACAAGTACAGACACAAAACAACTACAAAATGACACAAAATAGCTGCAAATAAACACAAAATGACCACAGAGACCCAAAAATAGACACAAACCAACTACAAAGACACACAAAACAACTACAAAGATGCACAAAGAAAATAAACACAACTTAAAAATGATACAACATGGCTACAAATAAACACAAAACAACTACAAACAGACACAAAATAGATACAAAACAACTACAAAGACACACTAAAAGATAAACAAAATGACACAAAACAACCACAAAACACAAAAAAATAACTTTGGAGGGACTTTATTTTAACATTTAACATTAATCAAAGTTGTTTTGTTTCTAAAAGAAAATAACAAAAAGACACCAAACAAGTACTAGAAACACAAACAACAGCTGTAAATAAACACAAACTGACCACTAAAAGACACAACATCAGGCTTCAGATGGACCTTATTTAAAATGTTTTTAAATAAAACTATGATTTCTAGTGTCAATAAACAGTTTTGTTTTCATCTTTTACAGATTTCATTCATTGAATATCATGATTAAATGTTTGGTGAAACTCACCGATCCCGGCAGCAGACGGCGGTCGCCTTCGTTCACCCTGAGGGGCGGAGTCTCGCCCTCTGAGCCAATCAGGCTGAGCCACAGGCGGCTGAAGGTTCCACAGGTGGGACCAGGTGAGGTGTGAACACTCACTTCAAACTCAGACATGACGCTGAGGACACAGGGATGGAGATAGATTTTTACAGGTAAATTTACAGCTATAACTGTTAAAATCACAGGAAAATAAAGATATTAATGTCGATGTTTATTGGAAAAATCAAGACAAAACTGTCAATAATTTCAATTTCATAAATCTGTAATTTTTAGAAAAGATCATTTGACTCTTTACATATTGACTTTAAAACAAAAACAAACAAAAACAGCACCTCTTGTATTTAAATCTGCTAAAAAAAAACATTATTTTACAAATATTTTCCATTGTTTTCACCATTTTTACAGCTTTTGAATTCTGCAGTATTCCACCATTTTGAAACATGTATATTTTTTCTTTGTTATTGTCAAGAATCAAGGAAGCCTGAAGCAAATCTGGCATTGAAGTCTTAGTAAAATATCCCTACAAAGTTTGGAAACTCTGTTTTACTGTAAACACTGCTGCATAATCATTTTTCTAAAAACTTTTCTAGAAATTTCACACACAAGAAGTTTTTGAAAGTCTGCTTATGGTATCAGCTCCTATTTGTTCTCGTATAAAACACAAAGTTTGTGGGTTTTCTTGTTTCTTGTAATGAATAAATCTGCTTAGAAAGACACAGGTGCAGTGAGAAAACACATCTGGTTTGTCTTCCTCTGCAGGATCTCATTTGTTTACGTCGCTGATATTTGACTTGTTAATGAGGGACAGTTAGCGTAGGCGTCCAGCGAGCACAAAGAAACACTCAAAGGTATAAAAGGACAAACATAAAAGACAAAGGTCACTTCCTGCTTTAGTAAAAGGAAACATCCAACTCTGTTTGTTTCATCAGCAGTAAAATCAGCTAAAAGAATCTCCTTCTGTCCTCTTATTTTACTGCAGTACAGTTAAAGTTAACTTAGAATGCCACACCGGCTCTGATGGGAAGATATACAGTTTGAGGTCACACAGGCAATTTCATGTTTTCCCCTATATAGATATTCCATTAAAAATCAGCCGTTTCCAGCTAGAATAGTCATTTACCACATTACCAATGTCTAGACTGGATTTATCATTCATTTAATGTTATCTCCATTGGAAAAAACTGCTTGTCTTTCAAAAATAAGGACATTTCTAAGTGACCCCAAACTTTTGAACTGTAGTGTAAACAAATTAAAGTTGCCCTCAATGAGTTAAACTTCCTCTCAAAATTAGTTCAAGTTGCTCTATATTAGCTAAAGTTGTTCTAAATGAAATTTAGTTGATATTATTAACTAAAGTTTCTCTAAAAAGGAGTTAAAGTTGCTCTATATTAACTATATAGAGCAACTTTAACTCATGTAGAACAACTTTAACTAATATAGAGCAACTTTAATATAGAGTAACTTTAATTAATATAGACCAACTTTAACTAATATATACCAACTTTAACTAATATAGAGTAACTTTAATTAATATAGAGTAACTTTAACTAATATATACCAACTTTAACTAATATAGAGTAACTTTAGCTAATATAGAGCAACTTTAACTAATATAGTTTAACTTTAAAGTTTCTATTTCAGAAGATTTTTCACTTCACATCCCTGTTGGGTGTAAGTGAGAGCAAAACACTGCTCTCAACAACATCATCATTTAAATCCTCTTTAAGGATGTTTTTCTCACTTCTAAAATCATGAATAAGAGCAATTAT